>SEOQ01000872.1:0-11688 GCA_004679275.1 Dentipellis fragilis
CCCTGATTCGCTGCGCCGCCAGCTCTCCGACTCCAGCATGCACCTCGCAGCCCCGTCCGCGCTCGCTTCTCTGCTACGCTCCCCTTCTGCACGCCGATCACACCCAAAATGAACAACGATCCCGATCGCACGTCCTTTCGCATCTCGCCCACGCCCAGCCAGAGCGTCCAACGCACTGCGAGCCGCAGCCAGCGCAGGTCTCAGGAAACCCGCGGAGGCGGCTGCCCGCCGCCGCCGCTTCTCCCCAGGCGCACTGCGGAGCGCACACACACCCATTCCCAGGAATAGCGCTGTCTATTTGCGTACCCGTACATACTAACTGCTGCCCCAGCCTCGGTGCGATCTGCTCCCGTGCGCTCCCGCCGCCGGCTGCGCGTTTTGCTTCCGTGTGCCATTTCCACCGCCGGCCACGGATACATTCTGAATTCTGGCTGCGCTGGACCTGCCGCCTTCCATGCGTACTTACGCGGTGTGAATACATGAGGCACACGAGGCCGCTGACGGGCGTAGACGGACGTACAGTCTAAATGGACCCGGACGTGTCAATGATGCAGATTCAGATGTGTACTCTACACAGTATCTATATTGCAATTACACCACCGTGGCGGGCCCCGGGGGTGGGAGCAAATAAGCATACAGTGACTTACAGCGTGAGCACCGCGCGAGACTCATGATCCATCTGACAGTGACTAGCATGACAGAGGCCGAGCGTGTACATGTGCGCACGCAAAGGTCCTGGCTGGGACTTTGTGAAGGTGGTAATGACAACCAGCAACCAGGAACGAGCGAGCAAGGAACGAGCGAGCAAGGAACGAGCAGGGCAGGACAGTTGTACACTGACAGCTGTAAGGAGCCGCACTAGAATAAGCAAGTAAGTAGCAGGCAGGGCCGATGCGCAGACGATGCCGTCAGTGGCGAATTCACGATCATCCAATCGCAATGGGCACTAGCACTGGTGACCGGTACCGACGCTGCGAGATACTGTAAATAAAACGGACTGAATGGACAGACAGGGTCAGGTCGCCCTCAGGGCAAGAGTATACGTACTACTTAATTCGAGGGGCGAGATCAACATCCGTCCTTCGTGACAAACTTGAACAAGGCTGATCATGCCCATATGCATAATGCGCAGACATCCCCGCGAACCACGAACGACTTCGAACCTTCAAAATCTCAGGTTCCAGAGCGGACTGGTACTCGACCCCGAAGCGAACAGATCTGCGTTCCGCAACCGGGATAAGTAAGTATAAGCATCCAAGCATCCAAGCGGGGTAAGTCACGGTATTATCAAGAACCACAACTGTAATTAACGCGCGCAGCCTAGGCTTAACGGAGAACACGACGCACGACGCACGGTGCCTGGAAGGCTGGATGCACGACGCGATATCTGCCTCGAGTCCCAAGCCGCGGGCCACGGGCCACGAGCCACAAGCCAACCCAAGCCAAGATTGCCGTTGATCGTATTGGTTACTGGCACGAGGACGCCGCGCGAAATCCTCCAGGAATCGGATGCCAGACGTTCCTGAGTCCTGCACCTACACCTGCATTCGTATATACGTAACGGCATGTGCCAGTGTGCCGCTGCCGCTGCGGTCAACGCGAGCTTCGCGTCAGCCGGCATCGGACGACAGACGACGGACTCACAAGACCCAGACCCAGACTGTCNACCGTCGACCGTCGACCAATGGCAGAACGCAGAGCGGAGATACTGAGGCTGGAGGGTGTCATTGTCGACGGCGGCGAAACCAGAAACCAGAGAGTGTTGATGTTGGATCCGGACAGGTTGTCCGTGGAGAGCGGCCGGAGATCAGACAGCGGGCCGGGAGAATGCAGGCTGAGTAGTAGATTGCAGAATGCAGAATGCAGAACGCAGAATGCGGAATGCGGAATGCGGAATGTGGGATTCCAGTCTCGGGTCTGAGATCTGAAGCTGAAGCTGAAGCGCGAAGGATTGAGTCTCGAAGTCGAAGTCGATGATGAACATTAATTGGGGGCGCGTCCAACAGAGTCACAGACCTCCAGAATCTGAAGAATGAGTGCGGAGAGGGGCAGCAGATCCCAGAATCACTGGCACATCTGTGACCTGGAAGTACTAGGCGCATTTCCATACCCATCGGCGCACGGTCGGACTCCGAGTCGCCGAGGCCAAATCCTGCGAGCAGCAAGACGTCATTCGGGTCTTGACATACCGCGACGACGCGTCCCCTCCTCGCCCGGCGCCTGATCCTGACGATGCCCAAGTCCACACGCGAGCGCAAGCCTGAACGACGAATCCCATTCAATACGACTGGGCCACTGGCGTATTTATTATTCAGGACTCACCGTGGTCAGTACCTCGGTACCTCAGTCACCATACTAATTGCATTGCCAACCCACGCATGCCTGGTGTCTGCCTTTTGCATCGGACGCTGACAGCGACAATGACGCACTAGTGCCGCCGGCACCATATATAGTTCAGTAAACCATACATACCCCGTGCTTGAGCACGGCATTGCTGTCATTATGGTGTGACAAGCGACGCGTCTGCACACCGACACAAAGTCGAATCCGAGCATTGCGAGACCAGCCTGGGTCTGTTCTCCAAGTCCAGATATCACGGCAAACCCTAGAGGCGGCGCTATCCAAGCGAGTACCGTGAAACGGTCGACGCGCGGTCCGCTGAGGTTTGGTTATATCCCTCGTCCAGTGGTAAACAGAGGTGGTATTGCGATGAGGTCTGAGATGGTGAACGAGGAGCACATGATCTATGTTTGAAAGAGCGCGCGAATTTTCGACAGGCGCCAAATGCGCGGCCGCGGCCCGTATGTGCGCCGGCATCTGCCGCATGGTCACAGTGACCTTTGGCAGCCGGATCAGTGTTGTCGACGCTGCACTTGCGCTTGGAGATGCGGTTGGTCCGAACGGGAACCACGCCTGAGATCTTCCTGATGCTGCTCACAATCTGCAGCAAGCTTGTCAGAGAAATTGAATTATATGTCTTTAGGAAAAAACATGCATTTGTGTCAGTCGACTGTTGTCCGCGGCTGACTGAGATCTTTGCGTGATGCACGGGTTAGGAACGTGTCCAACGGCTACTTTATGGNTAGAATTGCCAGGTAGTTGGTTGTTATTTTATGCAGCTATTCATTCTAACACCCAAACGCGCAGCAATATGTTGCGCAGATAGCCGCTGTTCCGGAGGAAAAGCTCAAGGACGCTTCTGTGCACGTCTCCATAGTAGGCTGCGGCGACTGGAAACTTATTCAGGACTACAAAGGTATGTCCAGCCTCCCTCCTCCGTTCACGTTATCAACTTCATATTCGCGCGATATAGATACTACAGGTTTCAAAGGCGAAATCTTCGCCGACCCAGATCGCACGCTATACCGCGCTCTTGGCATGACGACCGAGACCCTGAAGGGGACACCCTCAGGGGAGAAACGCAGGAGCTATCTCAAGGAAGGAATATTGAAGAATGCACTCACGAGCATCTGGGTATGCTACTCCCGTTCGCATGGAGCATTCACTCTCTGTGCTAAAATTTGATTACGGCCAAGCGTGGCCCATTGAAGAGTCCACAGCATATCGGCAAACAAGGCAATATTTCGCAGCTTGGAGGCGAGTTCATCTTTGGGCCTGGTAAGTATGGCGAACGTGCCTGTATGTGCGTAAGTTTCTAAATGTCACCACAGGGAAGAGCTGCTCCTTCGCATCTCGGATGAAGAACACGGAAGATCGTGAGTCACGACTGGTCGTTTTATGTGAGTTGCCAGAATGCTGAACGTTCTCCTCCAGATGTGGAAGTTGCGGACCTCATGAAGTCGGTGGGCGTCGCTTTCCCTTGAAGAAGTTTGAAGATCGGGTTGCTTCCTTTGATATGTGGGAGCTGTATAATATGACCTCTCAGTCGCCCAGATACCCCTTGTGTAGTGTGTTTATGATTTCCGCGACGTTTGCAATTGCCGTTGTCGAGCTACGATACCCGTCTCGATCACTCACTAGCTCACCTCGACTCACGAAACTGAGTAACGCGCACTTCATAAGTGCAAGTAAAGCAAATACATGAAATGCAAACTGCTTCTGGATCTATCACTCTACTGTGCCATCTGTCCATTATCCTCACCCCTCCATCATCTGCTCCTCCGGCGGTGCGCCCTGGCCCTCCTCACGCTCCTTCCGTGTCGCTTGCACAACGTCGTCGACGCGCAGAAGGACGCGGGCAGCCTATATGCGCAATATTAGTAAGAGTATACGGTACAAGTGTGGGGATATGAACGGACCTCAATGGCAGTTTTGAAGGTTTGGATCTGGCGAACAGTTGGTGAGTCGAAGAAAAATGAACCCAACCGAACCGGCATACCTTAACGCTCGCAGACTCGTACAGGCCATACGTTTTCATGTCGACGATCTTCCCCGTATCGCCGTTGATCCCCCATGAATACTCCCCATTCGCATGCTTCGCCTGCAAAATATTGAGTACGCTCACACGCATGCAGAGGACCGGGCAGACGTACCCGCAGCTCGGTCAGCACCCGGATCGCATTGCCGCCGCTGTTCTGCACAAGCGTGCGCGGGATGACCTCCATCGCGTCCGCGACGGCGCGGAACGGACCCGCCTCGGTGCCCGAGATGGTGTGTGCGCGCGCGTGCAGTCCGACGGACACGGCCATCTCGGTTGCGCCGCCGCCGGGTACGAGCCGCGGGTTGAAGAACACGTTGCGCGCGACGGACATCGCGTCTGCGAGGTTGCGGTCGACCTCGTTCAGGATGTCCTTCGAGGGACCGCGTAGCAGGATCGTGCAGGCCTTGGGCTCGTCGCACTCGGTCAGGAATGTGAAGTACCTGATTTTGTGTCAGGAATAGGGTAACAGTGGACGGGAGAACGGAAAAGAAGCGTACTCGTCACCGATCTTCTCGATATTGAAGAGACCGCACTTGGTGCCGATATCCGACTCGCGCAGGTCCTCGACGCGGTTGACAATCGTCGCACCAACAGCACGCGCAATGCGGTTGTTGTCCGACTTGCGCACACGGCGGAGCGCGGACACGTTCGCCTTGGCGAAGAAGTACTGCGCATAGTCCGACACGCCCTTCTCCGTGATGACAAGATCGGGCTTGAACTCGAGGATGCGGTCGACCATCGCCTTGACCTGCTCCTCCTCGATCTGGTTGATGCGCGCAAAGTCCGCCTCGCGCGAGATCTCGATGTTCGTCTGGCTCTCGCCCTTCTTGTACTCGAGCGGGCAGTCAAGCAGCACGATGCGCGGGCGCACGATGCGGCGGCGCATCTGCGGGTGCGTGATGTCCTTGTTGAGCATCACGCCGTCCAGCACGCGGCTGTCCTCGATCTCGCCGCCGGGCACCTTCTCGACGCGCGCGTAGCGCTTGATGTCGACCGTCTGCACGCCCGCGTCGTTCGCGGCGACCGTACGCACGGCCTGCAGCGCGAGCTTGCACATCAGGTCGCTCCAGCGGATGACAAACTTGGTGCCGATCGACGTCTTGATGAGCGCGAGCATCTGCGCGTCGTCTGAGGTGTCGATCGGGATAGAGATGCTGTCGACGATTTCGAGGGCGGCTTGCAGGGCCTTGTTGTATGCAGAGATGATCACGACGGGGTGGATGTCCCGCTCGAGCTGGGCGAGCGACTGGGCAAGGATCTCACCAGCTGGGAGCCGTGAGATGCTAGAAATAAACAGAGAATTCTGAGGACGCACCAAGGACGATCACACTTGTCGTTCCGTCGCCACATTCCTCATCCTGCGTCCGACTAAGCTCAATCATGTTCTTCGCTGCTGGGTGCGCAACATCGATCTCGCGCAGAATCGCATTACCGTCATTCGTCAACCTTGAAACGAGGAACTCAAGTCATTGAGCTATTCTAGGCGCGTACAGAGCAGAAAAGGACGAACAGGATACCGCCCATAGGGTCGAGGATCATCTTCAGCATCGCTTTGGGGCCAAGACATGTCCGGATGACGTCTGCGACAGTCTACAAGCAAGCTCTTCATCAGCTCACGCCGCTACAAGTTGACTCTACTGCAGAGACGTACCTTTGCCGCCGTGATGTTGGAAATCTGCGCCTTGCGCCCCGACTGCCGCTCAGGCGCGGTATCTGCCATCGCGAGGTCAGCATTTGCCTCACCCAATCGCAGCATGTTTTCCAGCCGCGGTACGGGTACGCACTCATCACAAACACCGGTGTCTGTCCTCCGGCCTGCATTTTGAAGATATGAAAGAGGTAGGGAGAAAGGAAGGAAGGATAGAAAGCTGCAGAAATAAATTGGATGGCCTCGAGAGGAGGACGCGTCGTTTACGTAATTGCGTACGTGACCCTTTCGAATTCGACTGACCTCCTACTGCTTCCTTCCTTCCTTCCTAATTACTTGCGATTATTTAAATGGAACGTTTAATCAAGGCTGATCGAGCGCGATGCTCAGGCTGAGACACGCGCTCAGCCTCCCGCTCCATGAGCCGCTCTCCGGAGCACCTGCCAGCCCATACGTGGGCTGCACTTTCTCCTTATATTATCTAATATGTTTCCGCCTGCTTCCGCCCGAGGGGATACAAGAGGCGTCGATGTGAGGAACTTCTCTTCGTTGACGTTCTTCGTGTCTCCTCAGGTAAGTACCTTAGTGCGCTCAGCTGTTTCTCCGTTGACGTTCCTTGTGTCCCCTCAGCCGTATTATTTCCCTCCCTCCCTTTGGTTCTTTCACGGGTCGGAATTATCGCGCCGAAGCCGCAATCTCGATCGCGGGTGATTAGCACAGATACTCTCTTCAAATCATGTCTGCCCCAGCCGACAAAAATACACTCAGTCCCATCTGTGGGTCTTTTCATGTTTTGTTGTTTTTTCGTCTGTGCTAATCTACTCGTATCTTTACTGAGTGGACGACAACGTCGCCCTCGATCCCGAGCTCTGGCCTACGTCAACAGTCCTGAGTTCGAGCGCAAGTGCACAGAACTGGCCCGCGAGCCCGCCGTCTCATCCTCTCACAAGTCCAGCAGCGACGAGGACGAGCTTTGGTCTGACGCCGACAAAAGCGTTTCTGCCACCACCGGTGACGTCGACCCCCACGAACCTTCAAGGTTCGAGCAATTCCTTTACTATGCGGGTATCCGTGGCCCAAAAACTCGCGGCCCAAAGCTCATTTGGAGGGATTCCCCCGACACGTTCGACGAACCCACTGGCCCCGAGGCGTACACGCGTCTTATGAGGCTTCTTCCTGTCCAAGACGATCATAAGTTCGGTGAAAAGGACGGTGAGGGTATTCTGTGGGACGTTGCTCGCAGTCATGTGCGTGGCCTTCTCGGTTTTCAGCAATTTCTTGACTAACGTTTGTTGCAAGATTGTCGCTTTACTCCAGGAAAGAAACATCAGAATCTCGTCTGTTGACTTTGTTCGATTCACCTGGCTCAATAAGTGGCCATACCAGGTGATCGATGACGACGAGGAGGAGGGAGAGGAGAAGCAGCAGCAGCAGGATGACGTTTCGGACGAAGAGATAGACATCAGCGAATACGACAAAATCGCACCCATCACACCCATCGAGGACGGCGATCGTTTCATCAGCAACCCCACTGTCTGGATCGGCGTGTTGCCTGATTCTCTCACCGCTACCGGCGCGCACGATGCAGCCAAAGGAATTCGTGACTACCTCAACGGCTTCCAAGCCGGGAACGTCGACATCGCCTTCCGCGAGCAGAAATTCAAGTTCTTGGCTGGTCCTGCCCTTTACCGTCCCGTGGAGGATGGTAACGCTCTGCAGCCGG
Source organism: Dentipellis fragilis (assembly GCA_004679275.1). Lineage (NCBI taxonomy): Eukaryota > Fungi > Basidiomycota > Agaricomycetes > Russulales > Hericiaceae > Dentipellis > Dentipellis fragilis. The sequence goes on from SEOQ01000872.1 coordinate 7,753, forward strand.
TCATCAACAACGTCTCCGTTGCGCTCAGTCAGTCCATCCAGGGTTTCAAGACGTCCATGCAGGGTACGCTTGGACCATACTTTCGCGTTGGCAACAAACTGTACGCCATTACTGCTCGTCACAACGTGTTCGCTCTCGATGAAGATAATGCGGAATATCGCTACAACAGTACATTTACTTGACCCTTGAGAATCTAAGAGCTTTCTGATTCTAGCACCGACAGCATCTGCACCCAAGAAGAAGGTCATTCTTATGGGCGACATCGCGTTCAAGAACTACAAAGCTTCTATCCAGGCGCATATCGGTACGCATCTAGACACCGTCAAGAGTCTCAAGAAGAGAGTCGATGCGTATAAACGTAAGGTGGAGGATGGAATCGACGTCGATCAGTCGAGGGTCCTACTGCACGAGATCAAGGTCGACCTCTCCAAGACGGAGCGGCATATCAACGAGCTCAAACGCTTCTTCCTCATCATCGATAAGAGGTGGGGCAGGCGTAAGGACCGTGTCATTGGGCACGTCGTCTGGGCTCCCCCCATCGGTACCGGTCAGGCTCCTCACGGCTATACCTGCGACCTGTGTGTCGTGGAGTTGAAGAAAGATAAATTCAGGAACTTGATGGGCAACATCTTGTGTCTAGGTGCGGTGATAGTCTGTCTCGTTGACTTGTGCTGCACTGAATCACATGTCTCTTTCAGGAACCAAGTACACCAAGTCGAAGCTGTTGAGCTTGATATATGGACGCGGCAACGTACCTTCTGAGTTCAAGTTCCCCGACTACGGTCTCCTCCACCTTGGGCGCATTCTCACCGTCGACGAGATCAAGAACCCCAACAGCAAGGACACTCAGGGCGATCCTAGTTCGTCGCGTCCTCAAAGACGGTTACAGTACCGGTCTCACTGTCGGCAGTTTGGGAAAGTTCATGTCGTTTGTTTGCAAGTACTTCCCCACAGGCTGCCAGGAGTCATTCGAGCTGCCCATTTTCAATCACGAGGATGAACCTGGCTCTTTCTCCAATGGCGGAGATTCCGGATCTCTCATCGTCGACATTCGCGGCAGGTTTGTGGCTTTGCTTACTGGCGGGTCGAACAAAGGCACGGAGGGCTCCGACATCACCTATTCCACTCCCTTCGAATGGATCTGGGAGCTCGTGTGCAAGGAGTTCCCCGGTGCGAACTTGTATCTCGAAGACCTTGTGGCACAGTGACTGAGCTCGTCTCGTTGTTCCGTCTTCATCCTTTGCATATCCGTAACCAGCGACCTTTACGCTAAGGAATTGTATCATGTCTCCCATCCTTAATATGGCCGTGCAAGCGCCGACTCGAGCTCGTTGGTCTTGACGAGCTATGACTGAATGGGTTGTATGAGCTGTGCGTTGATGCGGCAAGCGTATTCTGGGATAAATAACCGGGCAAGGCGTGCTGCCTGTGTGGCCATAGTGAGGGGCAGAGTCCGACAAGGCGAGCTGAGAGTTTCGCTGGGGGAAGACAACAGACTCATCGGAGGCCAACTCGGGAGGACCCGGTGGAATTTGAATTATCAAGGGTCCGCTGTCCCGGTTCGCGTCGAGTGCTCGGAGCTCCTCAGCTCTCCCTTGTTTAAAGACCTTGTGCTACACCAGGCCCCCTGAAGCTCCCGCAACCAAATCTAATGGCTACGTTCGATATCGCTCGCCGCTATCCCATTCTCGTCTGCGCCCTCGTGCGGTATTCCTTGGAACTGCACCAGACTAGTTGACCCTGAACGACAGGAGATCTTGGCTTCTGTACATTTCTTGGCTCTTGGAATTCTTGGAGCCCTCAATAGCTGTGGGATGTTTTTGGAGCTATGAATGCTCAGCATGCCGAGCACTAACCCAAGCTCTCACCGGGTTCGGTTCTCTTGACGCTGCGGTCCGTGCCGTAAGGACCAAATCGCTTGGGCAGATAGCGCGGACCGGCGGTACGCCGTAAGCCGCATCCTCTTCAAACGATCAGCGCTAGCGCTTGCCACGGGCTTGTCGACACTGACAGGGTGCACGCATCCCCGGAACAGCTTGCAGAACGAACAAACGTACAATCTAGTTCCCTTTCCCGCTTCCGTGACGAATGGACAGTATTATCCATCGTGGCGTTGTCCTCGGCACGCGGCGAATGTCAAGTGTCTTTGACAGAGACTGCACTCATGCTGTACGAGTTACATATAAATGGATGAGATCTTAACGTCGCGTACAACGTAGCATTGCAATTCTAGACTAGGGTATTCGCGTCCAACTAACAAATAATGTGATAAACGAGCGGACGTAGTGGCGCTAGCAGTCCATGCATGCGCGCTCAGCACGCGTCCTCCAGTGTCCATGTCACCCACCGAAACTTCCGAACCATCCTAAACATCGCCACTCCAAGCCTGCGCGCATGGTCTTCATGCCTCATCCCGCCGACTCTCGCTCGACGCATGTTCACCCACGATTGGCGAGCGAGTCGTACTTGCTGCCGACGGACGACGACGAGCCGGTCGTGTACGGCATGGTGGGCAGGCTGTCGAGCTGTAGGTTGGAGCGTGACCGCGCAATCGCCTCCGACGCGACCGTCCGCGCCGTATTGTTCCGCGAGTTGGCTGTGAGTGTGGGCGTGGGCGTGGGCGTNGGNGTGGGCGAAGGTGCAGGTGTGGGAATGGGTGTGGGTGTAGGTATAAGTATAGGTATAGGTATAGGTATAGGTATAGGTATAGGTATAGGTATAGGTATAGGTATAGGTATAGGTTTGGGTGTGGTCAATAGCCGAATTGGGATGCAAGAGAGCAAGGGCACGTACTTGGCATACTGGTCCATGATGACAGCCATGCTGTTCATGCTGAGGCGGTAGGCCTTGGGCATCATGCCCTTTCCGAAGCGGTACGTGATGTGATTCGAGCACATGAGCCCGCAGACGATGACGGCAATCTGGAAGGGGACGAGGCCAAAGACGATGATGTACCAGCGCTTGAGGGTGCGGCGCTCAAAGTCCATGTAGGGGCCCTTGCAGCCGGGGAGGACGCTGCGGGAGTAGCAGGTCTGGGAGACGGCGGCCTCGACGAAGGGGGAGAAGAAGCCGCAGCAGTGGAGCTGGTTCTGGACGCGGAGCCAGTCGGCGATGCCGAGGTCGTCGGACCACTGGGCGCTGGTCTTTGCGTCGAGGTTGAAGGTGTGCTTCTTGTAGGTGACGTAGCCGGGGATGACGAGGAGGGCGAAGCAGATCCAGAGGAGGAAGGTGTAGACGGCGAGGAAGGAGCGGTTGTTGAGCAGGATGCCGGACCAGCCGATGAGGGACGTGAAGATGCCCATGGAGGCGGCGAGGGTGGAGAGGATGAGCTCGGGGCGGTTGCCGACGCGGACGATGTCGGCATGGTCCCAGACGTTGAACCAGGTCAAGAGCAGGAAAATAAGGCCGGCGAGAGAGTAGCCGGAGAACTGCGGCGAGGCACGTGAGCAAGGACGCAAGGACGCGACGGAGGACGCACCAAGAAGTTCGACAAGAAGAGGATCCACTTGAAGCGGTTCCAGCGAAGACGGTTCTTGGCGCCCGAGCCGTCCTTGCCAAACCAGCCACTCTGAACACCGTCGTAGTCCTCGTCGGTCTCGTTGGGCATGCGAGCCTCGCCGCTGCGGAAGGCCTCGCGGCCGCCGCCACGTTTTGGGACGCCAACGGTCTGGCCGTTGCGGTTGCGACGCTTGAGGCCATTGTAGAGGACGGCGTCAGAGAACTTGCTCGGGAGGTAGTTGACGCTGAGGGAGTGGGTGTCGGAGAGCAGGGGAGAGTCGTTGCGCGGAGAGTTGGAGCGCAGAGAGCCGTTGGAAGAGGTGAAGGGAGCGTTGGGGGGGTTCGAGCTGTGAGCCCATGGGAGTGAGCATATGGCGGGTGGAGGCGGCGGCAGAGGCGGTCGAGTTTGCGTGGGAGATGACAGAGGACGTGCGGCGG
>SEOQ01000873.1:0-11685 GCA_004679275.1 Dentipellis fragilis
GGCATGTGTGCGAGAGGCTGCTGCAGGTTGGCATGCATGTGAAAGATGTCAGCAGGTGGGTGCACGTGAGACACTGGTGAGCCACTCGTGCACACAAGATGCGGAGAAGGCGCAGATGCCAAGCAGATCAGAGTGCATCACATAGTCACAGGTGAGAGGGAGAGGCCATCAGAGACAAGTAGACATGTGAAAGGGCATACAGGCATGCAAACAGTGCAAAGGTGAGAGTGGCGAAAAGGGTGTGGTATGCGAGTGCAAGAGGGAGGGTGCAACGGCAAGGGCGAACACGTGGGCACAGGTGTCAACATGAACAACGAGGTGCATGCACAACAGTGCAGGTGCAGATGCAAGTATCAAGGGTGTGCAATGGCAGGGTGCAAGAACAGGAGCGGGAGGTGCTAAGGTGCGAGCAGGGAGAGCATGCAACAGCAGGGGCATGCAAGGCATAGAAGGATTCTGATTCAGCTATGAATCACTTTTAATTAGAGAGAGCTCGCAGATGCATCAAAGTTCTAATCGTACAAAGAGGAAATGCTTTCTCACACTCTGGCATGATGCAGCAACTGCCCTAGAGGCTCCAAGTTCAAATCCACCTCAGGACACAATTATTCAAAGTTGATTAAAATTCGAATACAATCACATGTTTTATGGTCACATGACATCTTAGAGATATGAGCCCAGGATCCCAGGATCCCGGGCTCATCCCATGTACAATTTTCGACTTGACAAAATTCTGGCCACAGCATGAATTGAACTCAAGACCTCAGAAATTGCTGGCTGAAGCGTCAGCTTAACCACTAGGCCAACTGACTATGCTATACTTCAATCACATACAGTACACATACCTACCTCAAAGTAACTAAAGTCGGGCTTATGTGCTAGTTCTAAGGTCACTACAAACACTATACACTTCAAAATTCGCTTTTTGCATATATAATAAAATCCAATAAAATGCGAAAAATTCAGATCAGATCAAATCAAGTCAAGTTAAGTCAAAAAAATCAGAACAAATTGAATAAAATCGAGAAAAATCGAATAAAATCAAGTAAAATCGAATAAAATCGAGTAAAATCAAATAAGATCAAGTAAAATCAGATAAGATTAGATAAGATCAGACAAAGTTCAGTAAGCTCAGACTTAACTTCAAGTAATTGGAGTAGAATGAGCCAAATTTCAGAGACATCAAAAATAACCAAATGTGACACATGTTGGGATGAAAAAAAAACAAAAGTAACAAAAGTCTGGCTTAGAAGATCATTACAAACACTACACACTTTAAAATTCGCTTTTTTATGTGGAATAAAATCAGGAAAAATCCTAAAAAATCAGATGAAGTTTAATAAAATTCTGATTCAGCTATGAATCAGTTTTAATTTGAGTCGGTCCCACCAAAAGCAACGGAATTTTAATCGCCCCAACAGGAAGTCAGCTCCCACACTCGCAAGTTGTATCATGCTTTTGGATTTTGAGCAGAGGTCTTGGGTTCAATTCATCTCTGATGGCATACTTCATGCCTCTGAGGTCCAACACAATATTGTAAATCATGTGACATGCCATCAATATCCCCAGAGCCTGGGGATATTTCTCACAGTATCATGTGACTAGACACTCTACAGTAGCTAATCATGTGATCTGTAATTTCAGTGCAATGAAATATTTCTCATGCTATCACGTGCCTCACTCATCTTCATGAGTAGCATGCTATAGCACTTCATCATGTGATGTGTGATCATGTGATCTTCAATCTCAAGATTTGCAGGTATTTCTTGTGATCAAGATATAGCATATTTCACCGCTCAATAAAATTCGATAAAATCAGAAAAAAATCAGATGCTATCATATGTAATCAGATCAGATTAGATTAAGTGTAATCAAATCAGATCAAATGAGATAAAACTATGTAAATTGAAATAAAATCAGATAAAATAAAATAAAATCAGATAAATTCAAATCAAATCAGATAAATTCAAATAAATTCAGATAAATTCAGATAAATTCAGATAAAGCCAAATAAAATCGAATAAAATCGAATAAAGTCAGATAAAATGAAGCAAAATTCGATAAAATCCAATAAAATTGTATGAAGTCAAATATCACTTACTGTTGCTCTCATTACTATCAGATCAAAGTTGCTACTATCATGATTTCACCAGACATTTTATATCATGATGAGACACCCCCTTGGCTGAATCAGAACCTGCCGCACATGTGACGGCCCACTCCCAACTAGTGTGAGTTAAGCCCTTATATTAAAATTATTACTACTTCATCTCATGTATTGACGTGGGCAGCTTTTCCATCGCCGGAGAGATGCAGTGGAATTTTTCCCCTCGCTACACCACAGACTAGAGATGTTAGACCATCTGCGTGTCGATGGTATGAGCGAAGACGATTCAGATGTTCAATCTGACGTAGAAGACAACTGGGGTTATCCTCCCGACATCCCTGTCTATCGCATCCTCAGAAAGCACTGGAGAAGTCCTCGCGTAACTGCGTGGCTGCACGCTGTGGATATCTTTTACCCCGAATATCTTCAGGCTCGGCCAAAGCAGCAGAGGAAACAGCGTCCAACGAATGTCCATATATGCGTCGAATCCAGCCATTATGTGTCTGCAGACAGGGATCCCGTGGTCGGTGACCTCCCAATAGATGCTTATTCCGACACGTGGCTGAGAAGACTTAATGCATTCGAGATGCAAAAGTTTATGATTCGAGAGGACAAGACATTCGGTTTCAAACATAATCAAGAGACGAAAAGGTGAGTCGATATGAACGCGTATAACATCTTTGTCTGACGAAAATATGACAGATACATCTATGCTTTGGCACAGAAACGTGCCAGTGGAGGAACGAAGAAGAGGAACAACCAGTCGCATTCACAGGCTAGGAGAGAGGCGGGCGGCAGTGGGTTTCAGCCAGGTCCCAGTGGTAGTCAGGCGCGCCCGAGTGGAAGTCAGGCAGACGGCAGCGGGTCTCAGCTGGGTCGTAGCCACGCACGTCCGAACGGCAGCCAGCCGAGCGCTGGCGGATATCCTCCGAGTTTCAGTGGCAGCCACACGCATCCAAACGATAACCAGCCAGGTGGAAGTGGATTTCTGCCAGGCCACGTTGGTAGTCAGGCGCGCCCGAGTGGAAGCCAGCCAAGCAGCAGCAGAGGTCGTAGCCATATGTGTCTGAACCGTTATCAGCCAGGCACAAGCGGATATCCTCTGGGTCACAATGACAGGCAGACGCACCCGAGCGGAAGGCAGACAGCCGGTCATGGGCCTCAGCCGGCTTGTAGCAGTAGCCACCCGCGTCCGAGTGGCAAACAGCCAGGGTCCAGCAACTTGTAGCCAGGAGTTGATAGAGCAGGTTGCAGTCGGAACGGGGGGGTATCAGTAAGCAGCAGCAAGCCAAGGCCTAGTAACACGTTAGACTCGAACGCNAACAAAGCAGGGCCCAGAAAGAGTAACTGTCGAACTTCGCTAGTTGAATTTTTAGGAATATACGGTGGATGGGGTGTTGTAGGAGCCTAGGAGTGCGCAGGGGCATCTGGCAGCTTACATGTAGAATACTTATATGCTAGCTCAAATGGGCTCGAGCCTCGACTCTGTGTTTGAATATGGTTTCAAGCTTCTTCTAATGACATTTAGTTTGTGTTCAGACGAAGTGGAGGCTTCACGCGTGCGCATCACGCAGCACGCGGCATGCGTTATGGCACCTTGCTCGTTCAATTGTGGCTCATTGCTGAACATCACCTCCGAGACTGCATCTCACTACTTTGTACTGGTACCGCTCATTGGCATCTGGCATTGCGTTGCCAGGATAGAATGGACTAGGTGGGAACATCAATCTTGTCAAGTACGTCAGCCTTCTACACTAGTCCGGAACTCTGACTGACCATCATCATCAAGCATGTATTCATGCTCCAATATTCTGACAGACTTCAAGGACTCCATAAACTGCATGCAATTTTCATACAATGGAAACTTTCTAGCAATCGGAAGTGATTGCGGTGCTCTACGTATAGTAGATTCGCTTAGCGGGACAGTACTGTGAAAACTCCAATTTCCATGTCCGGTGACCTGTCTCTTATGGTGCAGTGGACGAAATGATGCCATTTTTGTAGGGACACATATGGGACAGGTATTGAGTGTCAATGTCGAAGGGACACAGGTATGAACGGTTTCCAGGATGATCTCTAGATGAACTGATGAACATAGATCTCACTGGCAGGATACCCACACGAGCGTTCAATATAGAACTGGAGTGGTGGCCCCTGTAGAAAGTCTGACATTCCACTCTGCCCTGAAGTGCCTTGTCTCTGTCGTCGGTGCAGAAGTAATCATATATGACAATATCAAAAAGAGTGTGCGCTATATTATGGTGTCTCTTGCAACCGCTCTGACGTGTGTTCCATAGATCTCCAATGTTTCGGACAGATTCTTCCCACACCATGTGAAGTCGGCTCTGTGAAACTCGCCGGCACGGTTGTACTGCACTACGCAGCTTTCATGAGTTCTGGCCGATCGCTGGTGGTCGCATATTTCGAACATGGCATTTTGTTAGTTTCATTTTTTCTGTCAGTGTGCACCTCTGACTAGTAATTAGTATCTGGTCACTCTCATCAAGATCTGTGAAGAGGGTTATTGTCCCTGTTCACAGCCGCATGTACGCCCTTTTGTTGGAGATTACCTGATGTGTTGACAATGATTCAAGCGGTCAAGCAGCTCTGTCAACCAAGGAAAAGCTAATCGCTGTCTCTAATCTTTGTAATGGGTTTGATGTGTATCGAATCATCGACGGCATTCACCTCCACCACTTTCCAACCACTGTCACCCCCAATTGTATCTTGCCAGTCCTGTTCGTTCACGACGACCACTCGCTCCTATGCGGAAGCGCGTGTGGGTTTGTAACTATATATGACATCAAAAGTCAGAGCTTGCAGCAAGTGTTGCATCATCCGGGTACGTGTTATCATTCTACCAGCGTAGGGTGCTGCTGACCATGTCGAAAGGAGGAGGAATTATATCTGCCATGGTAATCGAGTCGAGTCTGCAGGACGGATGCATATGCTAATCCTATTTGAAGGCCTACCACAAGAGTGCACACCAGTTAATCGGAACCGGTTCGGCTGAGACGAAGGATAGCACTGCTGTCAGGCTCTGGAGATTTTCGACCGTGGCCCCTGGTAATCGAGTGCGTACCCTGTTTGCCACACTATAGAGGAGTCTCACATATCTGCTGTCATCGTTCAGGTTATCTCCACACATTTCATGTGGATGCCAGCGTCTCTACCTCTACATATAGCAGTCGTGCTTTGCATTCATGTAATATCAACTTTCTGTCATTGAGAGGAGTCGTTCGCACCCTGGTTACTCTCTGCTAAATACACTTATCTCGAAGCACTGGAATAATAAGATGACATTAGTACGAACATGTTCTCAGTAAGATACTTGTCTACCACCCCCAGCCCTCCTCATCGTTCCGTTCCTTTTTAATTCTTCCGTGTGATGAGCCTCAATATGACATCTGATGACAGTAAACAATACCAGGGCCTTCCAGGCATTGCCTGGCTCCATGTGACCATTAAGTCATGTTATGTAGACCCGCCACTTGTCTCCGTTATGTGCTAAGCTGCGGGGTTGCTGTAGGGATTGGAACTGGCCGTATCGAACGTACTTCCATGTAAAGGTTTGAGCATGGAAATATTGGAATTCAGGATGCCTGATGAGATCCCATACACAGATATCGTTAGTCGGCCATCGGGCTAATGCATTTCATGTACCCGAGCCAGGAATGCACGTGACAGCATTTCGAGCAAGGTGGCGTGTCCATGATTCTCAACAATATAGCTGACACTTATGACCGGCACGTCCTCACTCTCTCCCCATATTCACTGTACCTTTTCACTGCAAAGTTCCTGAAAAAGGGCACTAAATGGTGACATCTGTGTGGAAGGGAAGGCCTGAAAGGCTTTTATGAGCGCCTTCGAGCCTGCAACACCATGCCAGGGCTGATGACGCCTTGTGCATGGCATCAGAGCCCGCAAGCGACGGTTCAGTCCATCGCGTTGTCCACAGTATATCGTCGGGGTCGCAAGGTGAGTATCGCTTGTCAGGCGATCTGCGTCGGAGAGCTGATTCAAGAGATCACAGCGACGTAGGTGAACGCTCCTGCAGCTTCAGAAGTATCGTGTTACGGGGATGTCCTGTGATCTGGGTTGCCTTCTCGGTACATATCCCCTCGGAATAGCTGGGCTCGGCAAAAGCTTAGGGCTCATGAGCCTGTAAGTGGTGCCTTGTGAAAGCATCCAGAGGAATCGCCGCGCACGGTCATCACGCATGGCTTCATTGTCATCGAGATGGACCGCCGAACCTTTCTATGCTCTCCAACCTCGACCTCAATGCTCAGGATGTCTTGGACCAAGCATCTGTCTGCTCGTGGGTGGTCTCGTGCTCGTTCTGGAACTGCTGGGCTCAGCAAAAGCTTGGGGCCTTGTGCCAGCAAGTGGTGCCTTGTGAAACAGTCCGAGGGCATCAAGCGACTTCACGCAGCACGATCTCATGTGAGCCATCGACCGACGTCTTATTTTCAATGCCATTCATGACTGTGGAGCTGGCCACGGCAAGAGGCAGAGGCGCGGGTGCACAGTTCCGGATTGTACGTTCCTATGCTTCCCCATGGAGCATGTCGGCGTGCTGATGTCCTGCACAGATCACTCTGCTCAAGCTGCTTTGACGGCCTAGGATTCATGTCCAGCTAGCTGGTGAAGATTGGAACACCGACTCGCAGTCCTACGAGAGCTGTCAACTCACAGCGACATGTCCATAGGCTCTGTACACGCTCGATTCAGCAGAGATTCAGGCAGCATCAAGTGCATTCGTGCGAGGTCAATTCTGTCCATGATGTCCCTGCCCATCTTCACACTATTTACCATTCTTCCCTCGACATACAGTTGGATATACGTCCACGGGCTTGGTCACGCCGGTCCTTGCGAGCCGAAGATTCCCATCGTGCCTTCAACCGCTTCGTGCCTTCAGCCGCCTGTCGCTCGGGGTGCTTGAGGTGCCTTTGTTCCCTATGTGCACTTGCTCCTCTACCCTCTCCTTCGCTTCAAGCATTGCCCTTCTCTCCTGGCAATGTCCTGCATCTGATCAGCCTTCCACTTGTTCTTTGGGCATGCATTCTTTGTCAACGGGCTGAGTCTCGTAATACTGTTTCCGGGTCGGTCTGGGAATGCACCGGAATCAACATATCGGGCACTGACCGCCGCTCGGTCGCATTTTGTGTCGGGGGGTTGGTTCTACAACAATAATGTTGTATTGATCTCCAGCACTTGGGCCAATATCTATGGGGTCAGAAAAAGAAAGAATGAATTTTCTCTGGCTCAGATTCCTCCCACTTTGGTGATGCATGTCTCGCCATCCTCATCTGTCTCACGCGCATGCTCTTCCTCGAGCCCCGTTTGGTACCACGCTCGTGCTCTCCCTGGCTCCCAAGAGTGACTGTGATTGGAGGGAGTGTGGCGGATGCATCCCCTGTGCGAGAAGACTCGTGGAGGTGCGCTATGCCGGTTTCGTGGGATGTCCGTTCTCGACATCACTTGTGCAGGGAATAGGGTTGCTCACTCGCATGGCCGGTTGTGCGCTGTATACAGATCCCGTTGCTGCTGCGCCACATACCGATCCTGAACGACCTGCCGATCACCGCCATCCACGTGCTAGGCATGGTCAAGGTGACGGTTCAAACACGACATCACACGCGAGATGGTGTGACGAAGCCGGGACGTCTCCATTGGGTATAATTTATTTCTATTTCTTCTACTGCCAAATGGAGTACTCATCTATGGCTGGGTACAGGTCGTAATGCGCATTGTGCATCCTTGTCTTAGGCGTACACAAGAGAAACAGTCAGGAAGAGGAGACCATCCTCTAGGGTGCTGCACGTGAGGCAGCTTTACCTCACTCCCTTATTTCCAAGCCATACTTAGGAGGACGAGCATACTCGTACAGTGTGTCGCTATGTATGCGCCTTCTGTCTGCACCTGCGCGTACCCTTGCAGGCTCTAGAGTTCAAGTGTCGCACCTTTGTTGCCTTTGTGCACCTGTAGTCACTTCGCGGACCTTTCTATACTTTTGTATGATCCCACACCCTCCTGCTTCACCCGCCTCATCGACGGCTATCACATCCTGTTGTTGGGCGCTCAACATATCTTCATTCCTGAACCCTTCGACATTCGACAGCATCTCCGCGTGGGCAGGTATCATCTCGTCACTAGTTTGAATGAGGCTGACCATACCGATTCTAGGATCATCAACACCGAGTTGCGCCTCAACGGCTTTGGGGCTTGAGTAGGAGGAATGGCAGGTGAGGAGTGTTCATCGATACGCTCAGCTAGATGCCCAGCCATGTACGGTTATGCTGGCACATCGGCTCTGCTGATAGTGCACATAAAGGCCCTTCGAGCTTGGCTTAGATCAAAGCAGATGTTGCTCATGAGGAGCTGAGGGGTTTAGGCATTCCCTGGTTGCATCGTACCACCACTCGTATATCATTGGTCGACCTGCCTTCGAGTGGCCCATTTTGCGCGCCGCTATATCGCCGCCATCTTGTGCTGATCCCTTTTCAGCACCTGCTCCTCTTTCCCAGATGCCAACTCAGATGTGACCTTCTCGTGTGGCCGGGACAGCGGAAACTCGAGCTTGCCGCACTTTGACTGTGGCCGCTTCGTACAAGTTCTCTGCATGCTTTCATCCACTATTCCTAACACTGTATTGTGCGCAGGTCCATTGGACTCAGTTTGTCCAGATATTCAAGCTGTTCTTCATCGCGAACGGCCCTGTTTGGGAAAAATACCACACCACCACATCTATGAACGAGAATGGTATGAAGCCCTGCTTCTCATGTTTCCAATCACCTACCGATACCGCGCAGTCCGGTGCTATCGTAGAGAACAAGTCACTCTTCGTCAATGTTGATGGTGCGGGCAGAAGGACCTTCTCAGCCACCTCCGTGCATCCTCTCCCCTCTTTTCACCATTCCAATATTCTCCCCCCCAACTCACTGCTGACGGCGATGCTATTGGACAGTGGTCACGGAGGCGGAAGGCGAGATCTTCAAGGTGGAACTGTACAAGCCATTTTTTACATTGGTTGTTGGGTAACAAGACGGCCACGTGAATGCTCGGCTCCACGTTCTTCGAGCTCGTGCGTTATCCCGAAGGACCTGCCTGCGGAGCTTTCCATGGCCATGCACGAGCCCTGTTTTGAGGGTCTTGCGAGTAGGCCATCAGCTTCCCCCACCGGCCTTTTGTGCATCACGATGAATGGAGAGGATGCGCACCTGCTGCAGAAGGCCACGCATCTGTCCGGCGGGCGCGAAGTGCATGAAAGTCGTCGTCAGATCAGGCCTAGTGCGTCCCAGCACCTGGAGCGCCTTCAGGACAACGCGGGTGTTGTCCTCGTGTCGCCCAAGGTACTGGTTCAATAATGGTGTGCGATCGTGTTCATGCTCTTCGACGGCTCGCAAGTTTGCATTGGGATGCGCTTCAGCAAGTTCTTGTTGTGTCGGTGTGCTAGGAGGGATAAAATAGTGGGAGGAGATGGCACTATAGCTTTCTTGCGACAGTTCTAGGTGATGTGTGTGCATGTGTCCTGCCACTTCGAATGTTACTTACAACTTCTACAGGGACAGTGACTGCTAGAGAAGCGAATATTTGTAACAATTTATATATGCGCAGTGAGTGCGCTAATCAATTAAAAGTGGTTGCGTGATGTTTTCCATACCCCATAATGTCGCAAATTTGGCAGAAGGGCCATGGGCAAAATGAAACGCGCATACGGCTGAATATTGACAATAGCTACATAGCAATTTTCATAGGCACAAGTGAACCAAGAAAGCAATTAGATGGCAACGGTCTGCGCTACGAATTTAATGCACATGCAAATGGAACATTGATGTAGCGGCAAGATGACATAGCTCAGCAGATACAATTACGTTACAAAAAGCAAATCAACAGCAAAGACAAGCAAGAAATGAGAACAAGAAATCATGGTGTGCGGGCGAGACCGCACATGAAAACGGCAGGCCCGTGCTACTGGACTTGAAGGCGGGGGCAGTTACACAGCGTGCTCGAGCCCATCGAGGTGGGCACTGTTCTTGTTCTCTTTGCCTCGATTGGTATCGACAACTGAGTCCTCCTGATTGCATACGCCATGCTAAATCAGCCCATGACGGCCGTGGCATCTTAAGCATGCACACGTACCTCAGCAATATGTACCAACATCTCCTCTACTTCCTCGGCACTCGCGGATGACTGCCAATGCATTTTCGTGTACCAAAGGTAAGCAAAATGCATCATACTCACGAAAAAAAAACTCACCACGCCATCTGTCTGCTCTGGCACTGCAGCCGCCCCCACAGCCAACTCAGAAGGCTAGAACGTGGTGACAGTGAGCGCAACGGCGGGCCACTAGCTCAGAACCATGCACCTCATGATCATCATCTAGAACCTCGGGTGCAATGGCCATGCCCATCAACAGCTCTATCAGCTGTATACGACGAAGAGCCGTAAGACGGTCAGCACAAGAGACCCGCGATAGAGGAAGAGCATGCGCACCACGTTTGCCGCTTCTAGGGTACTCTCCTCCTCAGCTATGGCCATAGCGGCATTCAGAAGCAAGTCCACAAGCTTCGTGACACCATCCGCACATGCCCATAGCGGTGAGCGATGCAAGACTGTAACATAGAAGATGTGCTCACCGCGTTCATGGCCTCCACAGTGTGCTCCTGCTCCATTGCGATCCAGCCCTCCAATTCGGCATTCGCTCGCATTTGCATCAGCTGCATAGCGTCGCACACGGGGAGAACGGTGAGCATTTTCAACCCGATATCAAGGGTATAACAAAGTACTCACAGTATTCTGTCGTATTCTCAGCCGCAAGAGTTGCTGTGGAGACGGATACGGCTAGTGTCGAAGATGAGCAGACGGTAGGTATACTTGGATGGAGTGGCAGCGTCTCCGCGTCGGTAGTTGGTGCGTGGAGGCAGACGTGCATGGCCAGATTGTCGGTGTGTGCATCAGCGCAACAAATACACATCGACAGCGCCAACCTCGGTCTCTGCTGAGCAGAGAGTATGGTATTGTCTTCATGCCGTCGCTGTATCCTATCCTAATCTCTTCACAGGAGAAAGCACAACTTTTCGTCCTTGCAGGCCTTGGACACATCCAAACACGTGCTGCCTGTGGCACGGCGCGGCGTACTTCACGATGTCGGACGATCTCGCGAGCACCAACTGCGGAGGCGGGCAGCAGGTTCGAGGCGGTGAGGCGTTTCGTGCTGGAAATGCTCAAATCCGGGGTACGTCTGTTCAGTCTACGTTCTCTCCCACTTGCTGACACCGGCGATCAAGGTGCAGGAAGACAGACACGTGTTACTCGTGCTCGCTGTTGCCTGCTCATGCTCGCTGCTGCCCCACACCTTTCAGCAGAAAAGCTCAAGATAACTGATGGAGCCGAGTGGTCAAAAGCCCTAATATCTGGTCCAGCCGAGCCCGGCCGAACCTGCATGTTCTGGTCTATCATGGGTCGGCCGGGGCTTGTAGTGATAGGTAGGTAGTGTAAGGTCATTCATAGTAGGGTGTACTAGGGGTAGGTCAAGGGTAGTCGTGATGTATGGTGGGTCGGCCGGGGGGGTCGAT
>SEOQ01000874.1:0-11650 GCA_004679275.1 Dentipellis fragilis
CCCGTAGCGGGCACCAAGCGCTTCACGATGCCCGCGCGCATGCGGCCGCGCACGTCGCTGCTCAATCCCGCCAGCGCGAATGTGCGCGATCGCGACTCGCTGCCCGCCGCGCCGAGCCCGCTCTCCCGACTCGCCTACGTGCCGCCATCCGTCGCCGTGCAGGCGTACGCGCGCACGCCGACAACGCCGCTCACGACGTTCGGCCCTCCGTCGCCCCTCCTCACCGCCTCGTTCCCGCCGTCGATCTCGGGCGGCTCGGGGATGAGCACGAGCAGCGGCATCCCCCCGCCCGCACCGCTCAGTCCACACCTCCCCACGTCGGAAATGGACGAGGCCTTCGGCATGGGCATGCCGCCGCCGACGCCTGCGTATCCTGCGTACGGGCCCAGCTCACCGGTACCGCCTACGCCCCGCGCGCAGGGCCCTCTTGCGGGCTGGGGCGGTAATGTCGGGCCTACCGTCGACATCCCACGTTCGCGCATGCCGGGGACGCCGGGAATGGGCAGTGGAAGCGGAAGCTCGGGCAGTGCGGGATTGGGAAGCGCAGGCCTCGGTACATCGGGACCACTGGTTGGTGGAGAAGAGGTCGAGCCAGATGGTGAGGTGGGCGGCGAGGAGGGGAAGAAGGTCGTTGTCTCTGTGGGCCTGCTGCCACCGCCCCAGCTGAGTGCTCAGAAGGGGCTGGCGGTGGTGGGGCAGCCAAGGATATACCCGCACGACCAGTTCACGTTGGATATCTTTGTGTTTAACCAGAGCGCGTGGACGAGGCGGTTTGAGGTGAGTTGTCCGGAGAGGAGACGGCGGAGGCAGCAGCAGGGCAAGGGCGAGCGTGTACGAGGGCCTGGATTTGTGCCGCTGGAGAACCGTGTCCGTGTCGGGTGAGTTATGTATGTATTGTGATTTTGGCGAAATGGTGCTGACGTGTCAAACAGGCCGTTGAGGCCGGCGACGTGCCAGAGTGTTCGAATGGATTTTCTTGCTTTGACACCCGGCCTGCATACCATCGATACCCTGACGTTAACCGACGTCGAGACAGGGTTTTCAATGAATCTTAGGTAAGTATCTTTGTTTATTCTCTTTGTTAGAAGATTGTGTTGACGAGGCACGCAGGTCTGTCATGGATATTGTGGTCCATGAGACACACGAGCGGTGAGGCGGCGAGGAGCGAACGTAGTACGATAATGATACCTAATACCTTGCCTCTATAACTTATCATCTGAAGACTTCCCTTTCGTGCGAAATGCGCATATGTAGGAATTGAAGATCCATTACACGCTCCATCCCTATGATATGGAGAAAGACATATATACACGAAACGAGACAGAAGAAAGAGGATGGGGTACTTGATGGAACAACATACGGAAGACAGAAAGCAAGATACAGATGTGTCGGTGCTGGAGTCGTTATAGGGGAAACTAGGGCTAAGGGAAAGCAATCGCTGAGCAGGTAGGGCTTTTACGCCCACTGCGACTTCTCCCAGGCCGGATCTTGCAGGAACGCGCAAAGTACCTTGCTGCCCGTCTGGTGTCGCCGCCACATCAGTTTTCTGCATTCCGTGCGAAACAGTAACAGACGCACCTGCAGCAGTGGATGGCCTGCCACGACACTCAGAAAACGCTCAAGGCCCTCGCGCCGGCTCTCGATGACCTCGTCGGAGAAGCGGTTTGTGAACACCTTGCCAGGGAGCGGAGGGATGTTCACGCGCGTCGATTCGCGCTCGAGGATATCACGGAAGGCTTCGAAGTCAGAGTAGCGCCGTCGGACGAGGGAGTGTCGTAGCTTGAACGCAGGGATGTTTGTCTAACCCACCGAGGCCGTGGGTGTAAGCACACTCGCATATCGAGGGAGGAGTCATTAGAAGAACGCACCTTGCACACGATCTCATAGTCCGTGAACATCTTCCGACCGAAGCCTAATCAACCGTTCAGAAGAGTACGACGGTGCGCTATCGACGAGACCTACCATGGGTCTGTGGGTTGCGCACCTCGATCTCCAAAAAACTCTCGGGCACGCTGTACATCTCCTCAATCTGTGCGCACCGCAGCGCGGGCGGTCCGACGCTCCGTCACTTGCCTGTCCTCGACTAAAGAAAATGAGGCTCACCGTCTGCTCCCGACCCTGCAGTCGAGGCTCGTCGAAGGCGCTCGCGCGCGCAAACGGCGAAACGGTAGTCATGATGTGTGTGGAGTGGAGGAGGTATGGGAGGGAGATGGAAGGACTAGTATGTAAGCACTATGGCCGAGGACACCGCTCCAGAATGTGCGAATTACTATTTCGCCTTTTTCCACAATTGGCTTATAAGACCCTTATCTCATCGCGCCGTAAATGCTAAAATGACGCCGACACTCTTGCCGTGAGCACCGTTTCCTCAGATAGCTACTACAAACACGCGCTGGCGGGCAATACTTCGCATCCAACTAGGTCGGATCCTAGAGACCAGGTCGAAGGTCGACAGCATACCATAGGCTGAGTACTGAACCCGACTTCTCCAGGCTGAAGGCTGTCTATAAGGCATTCTACGACGGCGCCCTTGTGATTCGTTTACTTGAGGATGACTCCTGGGACAACTGGAATGACACCGCTATGACGTCGAGACGGGCATTATCAAACTGAAAACTCCCGGCACTACGGAGCGAGCAAGGTTCTCGGAAGATGCAGTAAGTCTTTCGGTTATTAATATTGAGGTGGATGGAGAAGAACAGCGCTACCTCCCTGGCTCCTCGCAAACCTCCCTCAGCATGCCTCTCAACGCTTCATTATCCAGCACCTTCTCCCGCATCCCGCCAGCATACATATTCCACACAACGTCCCGGAAGCCAACATACTCCTCCTCGACACGATCCCGAGCGTGCATTACCAGGACGTCCACCGTTTTGCGGTCCTCGAGGTAAAGCCGCATGCGCGCCACGCCTGCACGCAAGTCGCGTGCGCACGCGGTGCGGAACTCGGCCTCCAGAGCTTCGGAAGCGGGCTGTGCTGCCCATTTCTGCGCAGCTAGAGGGGTGCTGGGCGCATTGGGCGACGTGTGGTGTGTGGTGACTCGCGTGATGAAGGTGCGGAGGGGTGTGGTGATAGGGTCAGCGAGATATGCGATAACAGATTCACAAGCGCCTTTGAGATCCAAGTCGATGCCCTTCAGGACAAATGAGTGATCACTTGAATCCAGCAGTGATATACATTTGGGCAAACGGACGTACGTGTTTGACATCTGTCAGAGCGTCATCATCACTCCTCGATACGCCTAGAGATGCGAATATGGAGTTGGGAAGAAGTGCCGTTGTCCTGGAGAGCAAAGCCGACACCGCGTCTGCATGCTCTTATCGTCAGTTTGAAACTTTATAGCATAAGAGGACACGGACCAGTCACGCCGTATGGATCATGGCTCCCTCTAGGCGCGTCTCGCTGCACCAAATCAAGATTCCTCGTCATTTCTTTTAGAATGAGCAGATGCCGCACAAGGAACAAGTGCCCGTCCAACGGGCTCTTCGCGCGTAACATATCTGCTGCTGCTGAGAGCGATTGCCGGCAGAGATTGACCGCCTCTTGCGCTAGGTCATCGAAGATTGCAGGCTGTCATGCATGAGCTTCGTGAGATGACAAGTAAAGCAACAGGAGGCCCTACCTGGACGAAGTCATGAAGCTGTGAGAGGACCCAAACTGTCTTTGTCAGCGTCGGGAACCATGTCTCGCGTTTGTCCAGGCTCGAGAGCTGGAACAGCTGGCTGATACTCTCTTTCTCGCGCATCTCATAGCCCGTCGCTGGTTTCCGAGCAGCTGGAGCCCGAATTAGCACTGGCGACATCGAAAGGTCCAGCAAGGAACATACCGACGAGTTTGTCAGGATACGCAAGATCCTCTGGCTTAGGCGTATAATACCGAATCTCGCTTTGGATAACAGATTGCGCCTTGAAGAAGAGCCGCGTCTGAGCATCCTGCAGCACCATTTGTAGCAGTTGGCTGATGTGCAATTTCCCCAAACCCTTCACACGGGGCTTATCTGGGTCGAAGTTCAAAGTCACATCTTCGTTGTCTTCTTCGTCGTCAGCGAGCGTTGGCAGGTCAAGTACCATGAGGGCTTGCAGGACCGTACAGACTTCACAGAGGGCGGTCAACCGTGGCTCGTGTAGGATGCGCGGCCGAAGGTCGTCATAGAGGTAGTCGCAAAGATTTTCCAAGTATTGGCTGTGAGCGTGTCAGGCTCAAGCAGGTGATAGATAGATTGGGGAAACTTACTAAAGTTGATCCTCGCCTGAGCTGAAGAAAGAGCGGTAAAGATTAAATTCGTCTGTGCACAGTTGCTTGAGATAACTGCAACCAGATCGCGTCTACTAGACGTTAAATTCAAATTAGCTTCTTGTTTTGGCAAAGTATTGAAAAGCTGACCAGCTCCACAAGTTCTGTCCGTGTCGGATCCAAGCCTCGTATTTCTTCCGTGAGTCGGCCCACGAGAAGACTCTTACGGGCACTGAAATAGGCGGAGTGACATTCAGCCAGAAGGGCGGCGAGCTCGTCTGGATATGCGCGGGCGCGCCGCTCAAGCTCGCCCAATAGCGGGGCTAGCTGCGCGGACACTGTTGTGAAGCGAGTATAGAGAAGATGCATTTGAGCTGTAGTCGACACGTCCTATTAAGAGCCCGTGTTAATTTGGGATTCAAGGAAATTTCCAGAAGAAAATGACCTTCTCCGATAGCCTTCGAGAGACGTCTTGGGTAAGAGCACGCAAGGAACCGACAAAGTACATCCTGATGAGTGTCATTGCTCGAGTCATGCATTGCTGAAATCGCAGGAGGTAGACTTCAGCTTCCTTGAAGTGCCTCTGCGCAGAGTCATGGATAAGCAAGCAATGGAAATGACAAGGTAAAACGTACGTGAGTCTTAAGAAATTCGATACAGATATCGACGCGCTCCACCATGTAGAGAAAGTCTGTCTGGAGCACGAGTGACTCTCCAGGATGGTTCAACATGCGCGTAGCATGTTCCAGCTCCTGGAAATAATCCAGCCGCGTTCCAATGGCCTCTTGCAGCTCGACCAGTTTGTCCTGTCCCCCACGTCAGCGCGACCGAATTAGCCCACCAGAAGAAGATACGCACTCGTTCCTCCAGTAATCGTTGACATGCCTCTTGAAGGCTCTTCCCTCCCTCCTCTACACTTCGCCAACCTTCCAACATCCCGCCAACTTCCACATCAACCTCGTCGACGCGTGCAAGGAGTGCATCACACAGCTCCAGATAATCTCCAACGCCGAGCAGGTGTGCGCGAATATGTGCTTCTTGACTGTGTGCGACGGAACGGTCTATCAATGCAAACCAGTCGTAGAATTGCTGAGGGGTTGCGACAGGCTGCTTTGGGTGTAGCGCGTGCTGGAATTGGCTACGAAGGCCGGATGCAGATGCAGGGATATTGGGCGTAGAGGGTCGCGAACCAAGGCCGGCTTGTAGCTTTCCGCCGCGTGGGACGGGTGTGGATGGTCGAGAAGAAGAGCCTGCCGCCTCTTCTGCTGCAAACTTCGGATGTTCAGTGCCGTAGCAGACGGAGTGTACGGGCTCGAGATGGTGCGCACCTTGAACGGAAGTGTAGGTATCTCGCTGGCAGCTTTCACTGCAGAGATGCTTTTATTTGCGATGTCGTCCAAAGGTGCTTTGGCTTCCCATTCTTCGACGGTGAGAGTTGACTTGGGATGAGGAGTAGGTGACGCAGGAGTGGTGACTGCACGCCGAGCACCAGACCGGATACCCGACATGTTGTAGCGTTCAAAGGACTAGAAGAAAACTAGTGTGTTTGAATGACCTCAACTTACGTGGGATGCTGGTTATATAGATATGGTTAAACGAGTTCCGAGTCTGAGCTGTATACGGCCCAGTACTACCACAAGCACTTGTGGGCGTCTAACTCACGCCCAGTCTTTCACGTGATCGAGCCTTGTAAAGTCGCGATTTCATTTCTTTGCTTCGACACCGACATTCACCAAGTACTTTGTCTGTGAAACACAGAGCACAGGCAGCATACACATAAATTCACAGATCTTATTCCAATCGCGATGTTTCCGCCCGAAGGTTTTCCAGCTCCCGGCAAGCCAACTCTTATCACAGACCAGCTCGCTGCTCCTGCAGACTTCGTCCTACACAACATACTTGGCTCGCATCTGAAAGGAAAGAAGGATACAAGTGCCGTAATCCTCTCTGTTTCTGAGCCCTTGGCACGCTGGAAAACCGTCGCGTCGAGATCGGTAAGCATTCTTTGTTGATTTCATCTACATAGCTGAACTAAATAAAATGCCATGACGCATTACAGAACCTGGATCTGACAAAAAAGACAACCGACGGCGCTCTCACTTTCATAGACGTTGCAAAAGAGACCGCAATAGCTGAACCGACGCAAACTTACCTGCATTCTCTCTTTGGCCGCATTCGCCTTCAGATTGAAGAGTCGCCTTCTTCAAAATCTCTGCTACTCATCCTCGACGACGTCACCACGCTAGAATGGATCGGTTTTCCGACTCTAGTGCTCGCGCGCTTCTTGCGTTCTCTTATCGCACTTTGCACCAAGGTATCCACCACCCTCCTTTTGCTATGCTATTTTGCGGTAATGACACAGGCATCTGCAGTTTGGGGTGACGCTGCTTGTACGGCACCATACCCCTATTCCTGACGAGCCAGACGATCTCTTTCGTATTCTGGTCCAACTTTGTCACTACCAAGTCGAGGTCATGCCTCTTTCTAGTGGACGTAGTGGTGCCGTCAGCGGCGAGGTAAGCCTTCCTTTCGTAACGTCCTTCTGGAATCATGACAGGCTCTTCTACCTATAGCTTGCCTTACATGCGTGTCCATCCGCCGTGCCTTTCGCTTCAGTGCGGCCGATCCCTCGCACGCACGCACTGCAGTATCGCCTTACGGATAGCGGTGCCGTGTTCTTCCAGCGGGGAACCGGGCAGGTGGTCCTCTAATTGCTCCCCCCAAAGCATATTCGGGAGCCAAAAAATACTCAAAAACCATAATCGAAATACTCACTTAAAGGAGACTCGGGTATATGGGAAGAGAAGCACGGCGCGGGCCTCGGCCTTTCGAGAAGGTATGCTGCATCTGCATCTACGAATAACGTGGCTTCTTCCTCTAACCTTAAAGTTTTACAGAGACTATCATGACCCTGTTCGCGTCCGATCTCCCGCGTGTTGCTGATAACATCCAGTTCCCTCTATCGGCCAGTCGTACTCAACCAAAGTTTCACCCTTGGCCACGGTGTGATGGCTTACCTACCACATCGAGCATACCCATCGGCTTATCGTCTTCAGCAATCCCATAGAAGCCAGGAAGAAGCAGGAAGGTGGCGCGGGCCTGGGAGGTGCATGGGCGTATACTATTCTACCCTGGGCAAATACAAATTGCTGAACCTTCCCAATGCATCAGTGCAAGACAGAAGCTCCGGCTCGAGATCGCCCCACGGGACTCGCTGTCCGGATTCTGGAGCCTCGAGCCGTGTATGCGAGTTTGTTCCTTTTTCTCATCTTTAGCGCACGTTCGTGGTAATATCCATCTCAATATGACTTGCTCAGAGTGTTTGATTCTGCAAACGCTACAATGCGATTGGCCTTCCCCACGTGCAAGCTGTCACGGAAAGGGCCACATGCTAGCACTCTCCGACCCGCCGCCTCCCTTTCGGTGCTGAATGCTAGCGCTGCGACCGAAGCTGGACGAGTAGCAAATTCATCGCACGCATCCTGACGTCCGGCTGTCCCCCTCGACATATTTGCATCTTTCTTCTCTCCATCGCGTCTTTCTTAATGCTTCGTGGACCTCCCATACATGACGCACATCTTCCATGCGATCGCATCATCCTTGCCCCCTCTCCTCGTGCCGTGCAAATTTCTGCACCCCGGTTCACCTGCATTCCTGTGGGCATCTAGTCTTGACTCGGTAGAGCAGGTCCGAGTTCAGGCTGGTGCGCTCTACACGCGCGCATTAAGATGCACTTATCGCCCAACTATCACCTTCGGATGGCTCTCGCTCGCCGTACTGTACGGCTCCATCCTCGCATCCCGGGCGGGCGGCGCGGCACCTACCTACGGTGCATGGCGGCGTGGCCACAACCTTTCGCACGTTGTTCTACAGGCGTCGCGAGACGATCTGCCGGGCACCCCTAGCTCTGCGAGCGCGACATCCTCGCCGCCCGCGATTTTCGATTTTCACTTTCTCCGCGGCCAGCGCTGCCTCGCGGTGCACCGGACCCCCGCGGCGCGCTCCTCCGCACACGGGACAAGGCGTCGCTCCTCCCCAGCGTGCTTGCACGCTCGGCACCACCGCAAACCCATCCGGCCATCCCAAGTACCAGCACATGTGCCCCTGCGCGCCTACCTGTCACTGTCCTCCCGACGCTGCCGTACGCCGACGCGCTCCACAAGGCCCCGAGTGGGTACTTATCTCTTATCACCTGCTGCCCTGACGCTGGTCTTCGAGGAGTGTCGCAGCTTGATCTGATATGAGGCCAGTCGAAGTCGAAGCACGGCGGGCGTTTTGAGCTGCAATTTGCTGTGCGCATTGATCATGCCTGCATGTGTGGCTAGATTCTTGCAGGTTCGCCATGCGCGCGAGGGCCGGATGTGTCCCCGAGCCGTGCAGATGGCCAGAACCCCGTATCCCATCCCATTCGTCAGCGGCATACGGCTCCGGCGTCGATGGCGTCGAGGATGGAAGGAGGTGTCTGGATTTTCGCTCGAAAATACCTAAAAGTGCATACATGTCTTGTCCTTCTTCACCCAGCTGAACCAGAGTAAACCGTATCGCGTAACGTAACTTTATGCAATGGGCAAATGAATGGAAAACGGGATATGGAGATACAGGTGAAAGCGCTATGCAGATCGCAGGTCCATTGGGTTGCTGCTATGTCGATTCATTTGTCGTAGGGATCATGTTGAGGTGTAGTAGGCTATAGAATTATGCAGATAGTTGTGCAGAGAAGCAAAAGCAGAGGCTGAAGGTGAAGTCGAAGGTCAGAATGCACACGCATTTTGCAAGTTCAGACGCGAAGGGGTATCAGGCGCAGGGTACGGGCAAAGCGAGGTCGAGAGCAGCACAGTGCTCACGATCAGTCTCCCCAGCTACGTGAGATAGATCCGACGCTCTGTATCTGCGGCGGCGGCTGGGAAGGTGCAGCCTCCTGAGACGTACTTTATTAGCTAGATTTACCACACATTTACGACAAGTGCTCACCGCAGGCTGCTCGTCCTCGTCCCCGCTGAAATGGCAGCTCTCGTCCGACCTCACCAGTCGCACGCCAAGCACCGACCTGCGCGGCTGCTCTTGCTCGTGTCCCTCCTCGTCGTTCTCATGCTCTTGTTCCGACTCTGGCTGCCCAGAGCCGGACGACTGCGCAGTATCAAACGACGGTCGCGGCGACGGCATGCGCGCGTGGGCGTGGTGGGAGCGAAGGGCCTTGTTGTGCAGATTAAAAGGAAGCGGTGCATGGATGTTGACCATTTTGCTTCCGGGGCGCGTAAGGCCAGTAAGTGGGGGCATAAGGGTGAGAAGAGATGCGACTTACCCCTCCTTCGAGCGCACGATAACACCCAGCCGCTCCTTCATGCGATCCTGGTCTACCGGATTTGCATGTCGCTGCGGTAACCTTTCATTCCCCAGTCAAGACATAGTTATAGCGATAGCTGAGGGTCCCCAATACGCACGGCTCATCCACAGTGGGCTGAATAAGACGCGAACGCTCGTCCGGCTCGCCTTCCTGCACGCGCACATAATCTCAGTCATTCTCGGATCTAACCTACAGTACAGATTGAATGGACATACAGGACTCTCTGGTGCTGGTCTGAGGCAGCAGCATAGCTGCGAGAAGAATGTCATCGGCCGGCGACGAGAGGGAGGAGGAGGAGGAGGACAAAGCAGGACGACGAGAGGGGCGGGAACGGCGGCGACCCCACGCGTTTCCCAATCGAGCCACGCCGCGCCGCGCGCCGCGCTCGCTCCCCTTTTCGGTGAAATAACCTTTCCTCTTGATCTCGTCGTCGACTCTGTCGAACAACACTAGTCGATGGCCGGCGACGAAGAGATCAAAGACGAGTGCTTCGCCGGCCTGAATCGCTAGCTCGGAAAGTATTAACTTGCATGGCTGGTTGCAATCACTGGTTGCGTTTGCTGCTGCGTCGATGTCGTCGTCGCCTCGCCGATCATGCCGGGCCAGGGTATACAGACCCATCTGCCGTAACGAGGTGGGATTGTATAGGAGCATCTGCCATGGCCAGGGCTATCATATCCATTGTGTTGACAACGGTAAGGTAAGTACGTGAACATCTACATTGTGCAATCTCTAGTCCCTGATCCATCTCTTCAGAAGCCCAGTCGTCGTTTAACGCTCAATATGGACAGCTCTTGTCAATGTCAGAATGTTACATATACGTGGTTTTCATGTCACTGAAACCGAGATGCCTACGCTGGTGCGTGCTGAACGGTTTTCGCTAGACCCATCCGACGCGTCTGCAGCCACTGACCGATACCCTTCTCTCGTCGAAGTACTTCCTGTCATGATCACAGGCACTGCTCGCATTCTGATGTGCACATGAACATGTATGGTAGAGAAGACAGATCCTCTGTCCTGGCTGTGGAGCATGTTATACGGTTTATCCAGCCTCCTTCGGCGTCGACGCGGCTGCAGTAGTAAGTCGATGTGTCCCCTTGTCGAATTCAACTCCTCCTGAATCATACAGTGACAGGCCGTTGATCCATACATGTACGCACCGTCCTCCGGGCGTTTGCCGTATCTGCCTATTGCTGTGCAGTACCCTTCATTCGCCTCGAACGAGGTCGAGTATATTCTTAATTCGCCCATCTGGAAGTAACACTACGGTCGATCGGCGTACGCAGGCAGTCTGTCGCGAGTCGGTGTGAGGGTCTATCTCCTCGGATATGCGTGACCGCAGCAAAAACATCTTCGCATCCCGGACGCAGCCGTGAGCCATTCCGTCGACTTTCGTCTGGTCTGCGTAAATTTGTGCGGCATGTACGCGTTTCACGAAGCATGCAGCTCAGCCCGACCGACGTTGATCCCACACATGTGAGTAAGTGTTTGCGGCTCACGTCGCGTTCCCCGCATCTGCAGATTGAGCGGACTTCCTGGACCTGCTTCCTGACTCCACTGGCGGGGTATACCATTCAAGCGCGAAGCGTCGACGCCACCGAACGATGAAAACGATCCCAAGAAGGAGATGGTGACCAAGGACGTGCGTGCGCGCGTGCGTGAGTGAGTGCGTGCGTCTATCCCCTTCTGCGTGTCCTGATAGGCAGATTATAGGTTGATAGCGTACGCTGGAAAATGCCGCAACACACTGTCCTCGCGAGGCTGCAGTGCACCATCCATCGCGTGCGCGAGCCCGATGCAGACGATACGACAGTTTTACAGTGTCGGAGGGTGCGGGGCGGTTTCTCGGAGCAGCGATGGGGTGATCGCACGCAGAGGCGCATCCAGACGCCCGCTAAGGCCGTGACGTGGGTCGCTGGCCGGCTGGGAACGCGTTCGCAGGGCCAGAGGGGATCAGGCGACGCTCCGCAGCGGGGCAACGGTCGGACAGGACGCTGATCTCATCGCGTGCTGGAATCAAGCCGGGGGGACAGGCTCGGCACCTGGGCAAGGCTGCGAGCGTGGGGCCGGAGG
>SEOQ01000875.1:0-11624 GCA_004679275.1 Dentipellis fragilis
CCCGTCGTCCCCGTCACCACATACGCCTTCTCCGACGCTAAGTCCGAGTCCGAGTCCTCCTCTGCCCGCGCATTACCCGCCACCCTGCGCCCCGCGAACCCGGCGGAGTACTTCTCCACGAGCGCGTTGATGCGCGCACAGCGTTCTTCGAGGCTCTGCTGCCCGTCGCCGCCTGTCGCGCGCGACTGCAGGTACGCGGTCAGCTNCGTGATCGTCGGGTTCTCGTAGACGACGAGCGGCGAGACGGGGGCATCTGCTGTGGTCGTGCGGCGCACGATGCCCAAAAGCGCAGAGCGGATGCGGATGGCCTGCAACGAGTCGACACCTGAAACATCACGCGTCAAGCGTCAGTTAAACTCATCCTTGGCCAATTCATCTCGCAAGCGGATGTATGCGTGTACAGTATATATGTGCGCCACTGACCGTTCTCGAACAGGTTCGCGTCGTCCCCGACATCGTCGCGGCCTGCGACTAAGCTGATGAGTTCCTTGACGAAGGCGCGCAGGACGGGGCGTCAAATGTCTGCGGGATGGGCACATCACTGGAGGCGTCCGTCTCGAGGTTCGCGTACGCCTGCTCGATCTCGTCCGCGTACAGCGCGAGCGTGTCCTTCGTCTTGACCGAGTTCTTGTCGGTGAGGACGAACGGCTTGTTGGGCGACGCAACGAGGAGCATCTCGCGGAGCAGCTTGGCATGCTTCGGCACGGCGCCGTTGATACGCTCGATGGTGGGCCAGATTGCGTCGATGAAGGCTTCGGGGCTTGCAGGAGGCTGCGCGGGGAGGAGGATGGCGCCGATGAGGAAGCGACCTGCGCCGAAAGTAACTAGGCGGGAGATCTTGTGATCTTCCAGAAGTAAGGTCTCTGTATGCGACTTGTTTAGTGACAATATGTCTATTGGAAGTATAATGCGCACCGATTTCTTTCGTGTTCACTTTCAGTCCATTGCTGAGCGCAATCTAGTCATACAAAGTCCTCAGTCAACCAGGCCAAGGTCGAGAGAATGAGCGCTGTGACATACCACAGAGTCCTTCCTGCCGGCATGCTTCCATAAACCTGCGCCAAGTCTGAATTATTCACTTCTTTCGGGGCACCTTCAAAGGTCGATGAGCTTACCTGAAATGGTCGGATGAGGCGACCACAGGTCTCCCGTAGCGAAGCCCTTCGGGTTCTCGTGGTTGAACACGGCCGGAACAGCATCTCGTCCAGGCTATGATTACCACGCGTAATACTCAGCCTCCGTCCATAGTACAGAAGCGGTCTACTCACAGCAACGACCATCTCCCGCAACTCATTGTCGCCATCGACAGGGATAAACAGCATGTCATGGTTGTCCTGGAACCGGATATATACCCAGTCTTCACGCAGGTTCTCCGACGCGACGTCCATGACTGCGATACTGTTGACCTCCGTCCTATCAACCCAAATCAACCCAGTCAGGTTTCCATACCAACACTCGCACAAAACACAAGTAAAGGGCGCGACGTACATGCCATAGCTCGTGATCAACTTCACACCATGATCGACCAGTGTCTCGCCCGCCGCCTTGCGCAGCGGCGCACCTGCATATATCATGCGCTTCGTCCTCTCCGCGAGCGTGCGCATCGCCGTATCGCCTGCAGCAACGACATCCTCAAGGATCGCAGGCGGGAGGAAAGCGATACATCGCGGGAGCCGCTTCAGGTGCCGGATAACGCTATCAGCTGTGAGCGGATACTTGGTAGCGAGGAACACGGGGACGACGCCGGAGCCGAGGGGGTAAAGGATGTACATGCAGTAGCCCAAACCCTTGGTTGCGCACGCGCGTCAGTGAACTGAACTAGCACGGTGAGATAGAACGCACGTGTCCTAAGGGGAGAGGGCCATAGAGTGTGTCCCCAACGTATAGGTCTCCGAATCCTGCGCGTGCGCCGCTGAGAAGGCGGCGATGGCTTATGGGGATGAGCTTCGGCTGGCCTGTAGTATCGTAGTGTGTCAGAGTACGGTACGATACGCGGCATATGCGGCACCGCGGCCTATGGACAGCGCGCACCTGTGGAGCCTGACGAGTGCAAGTACACCGCAGGCAGGTCCATGTCCGCCTGCGTCTCCTCCGCGGTGGGCGTGGGCCTGCTGTAAGGCACCATGCCCTCCGCGTACTGGTCCGTGACCTTCGCGATCCTCAGCTCCGGGAACTCCGCCTTCAGCTCGTCCGCGATGTGCATGTGCGAATCGTCGACTACGAGGATCTCTGCCTTGGAGACACGGATGAGGTGCTCAAACGCGGCCTTGCTGTTCCGCGTCGACAGTAACACGACCTGCGTAAGGCATCGCATTCAGCCCGGCGGGGTGGCATGGAAAGGAGAGAACGGAGGTGTCGACGTACGGACCACCCGAGCAGCAGCGCTGCGACCTCGTACACATAGTACAGGTAGTTGCTATCCAGCAGGAACCCCGCAGGTCTTGGAGCGGGCGAGCCTGCCTGTCGCGGCTGGGCGCCCGAGGAGAGTAGCTGGGACGCTGCGTGTCGCGCATCGTGGAGGAGCTTCCGCCAAGTGATGGTGTCGACGGGCGCAGCGTCGTCGTCGCCGTCCATCGCGCGCGCGAAGAGACGGTCCGGCTCGAGCGCCTCGATGGCGATGTACACATCCGGGAGGAGGATGTCGTAGAGCGGGATGGGGCACGGTTTCAATGTTTTCGCCATTTCTTGGCTAGGATGCCTGGTGGGGTGTGCGGGCCTCTGAAGTTCAGCCCAGATTTCCAGAGGCTTATGCGTGTATACGTCAGCGTGTAGTCTTATAATAGTGGGCGGCGTCACTGCGTATTCCATGATGATGTGTGCGATGGCAGATAACAGTATGTTATGTCCTGATGGTGAGTCGGCGTGATCTTCCATATCTGGCGTCCAATCACGTACGCCATTCAGTCCACAGGGCCAACGCGCCTCCTCAGGAAGTCGAAGGCGTCGTAAGGACCGCAGGTGCAGGCCATGGAGGCAAGAGCGATTCGGAAGAGAAATGGGCGTGTGAGCAAAACGTCAGGAGTGTTATGAGGGTGAGACGGCGAGCGTTAGGTGGGTGATCACCTGTCCAAGGCCCGAAAAGATGCGAATTTGGGACAGAACGCCTTTGCAAAGCCTGGCTTGCAAGTAGCCTGCATGCAAGTCCCAGTGTCTGTATGGTGCAGGGGTGGACCAGCTTGTGATTGCGCCACGACGCGTGGTTTAAGCGCCCGGGTGAGCGATATAGCTATAGGCGCCCATGGCACGACTTGGTCAGAATTTCTGATAGTCTTTCTTACTACCTTCTTACCCCCTCCTAGGCTAACCCAACATCAGCGTTATCGTTTTTGACTCCCTGATCGCCACCAGATCAGCATCCCCACACTGCCCACACACTCTCATCAATATCTAGCATCCTGATTCCTCGAACTCGACGAATTCAACGCTTAGCCGAAGGTACACCCGCACGAACCTCAGGGCCGTAAGTATTCGCGTGCGACGGGCGAGCGATTACTTACCCATTAGCCGACGTAGATCATCGCAATCTGAATTTCAACTAGAAGGAAGCCCACGTTTTGTGTTGGGCCTTGCTAGTTCATGATCAGTACTCCGGCTTGCCTGGTCGTCCCGCATGTCCGAGTCCTTCGTCGGCGTCAGGGAGAGCTAGGAAGTTAGGTTCCCACCTCCTCAACCGATGACGGCACCCGCGACTCCCGCATTATCATGTTACGGCCAGCGTGCGATGAGAGAGCATGGATGGCTGCGCTGGATGGCGGTTGACTGGTTGACCTGGAAGGTGCCTTGCAATTTTTAGATGGTGCGGGTGCTTGGATGATCGGTATGTTCATCCGTTCATCTCTTTTCCCAGGCCATACTGCCCTCCATTCTCCATCCATCTCCCACGTAGATGCCGTCGCGATATTCATCGGCATACATTCTTAGGTGCAGCAAACCCTCCGGTCTCCACCGCAGCTGCTACACGTCGGAGAAAACACAGCATCATCAGCAGCATCGGATGCTTACTGGCAAGCGCAACGCAAGCGACTTCCAGGCAAACTGCGAACCAGGCGGGCCATCACTCGTCTGTAGATGTCGGTGGTATTAGGATCTCATACTCAATGCTAGCACTTGTCATCGAAGCTACTGAGTCTTCGTCTTCGCTTCTCCCGCCTTCTCCACCTCCACGCTTCTCCATATGCATATCCATCTGTTTTCTGCATATCCACCCGGCATCCCATTGGCATGTCTATGCTCGTGCTGCCATTCTTGCACGCAGGCTAGACGCCGCCTCCGCAGATGACATCGACATGCGATATTTATGGACAGCTGGAAGACACTACATACTGGCGCGAGCGGCAGGGAAGGCCCCACTGGCTCCATATGAACGACCAAGGGTCGTGCGCGTGCTCAAATTGCAGTGGNGGCAGCGACGGTGGGCGGGAGCGACGCGGGGGCTCCTCTGAAAACGGTTCGTGTGTGATTCGCGATCGCAACCTGTCCATCTCCATCCACCTCTCCAGCGAGGCCCGGAACGGGCCTTCATGATAGGCATTCAGGTCGATGTTCCTGTATGGCGACGACGACGAGGGCGACTCCTGCGGGGGCTCCGCGAATGGGCGCCTGCGGGCCTCTGACGGCCGCGGGCGTTCGGCGGCCGGCATTGGGGGAGAAGGCGGGAAGATACTTGCCAGGTTCATAGAGGATCGCAGGTTTGCGCGCCTCCTGAACTCTGACATTGCAGGTGGCGGTGGATGCGCACGGGCAGACGGCATGGATGTCGAGGGCGAGATGTCCCTCATGGATGAAAGCAACGCTGGAGGACTGGGCGAACGCGAGGGGCGGAGTGGCACGCCATGATTCGGCTGGCGAGAGTCACTTGGCATGTTGACACCGTCGGGGAGGGAAGGGGACGTCGAGCGAGCCGCGAAGAGCGCCGCAGCTTGGCTGGAGAAGGGGACATCGTCAGCAAAGGGCAAGTTGTCTGAGTCTGCCCGACTGTGCATGCCCGTATATGCAGGGCTGAATGGGTAGGCGTACTCAGACGAGATCCTATTGTTCCTGGGCGGCCTCCGTTCGGCAGCGGAAGGTCGGAGATGAGCCCGAGGCGATGGAGGCCTTCGCACATCCCGCGAGGACAGGCGCGAACGGTAGGCATTCCCCGACAGCGTAGGCGAACGGCGAAGGAGAGGATCTTCAAGCTCAGAGGCATACGCCCTTTCCCAAAAGCTAGAGAACGTGTTAAGTTCATGAGAAGCCAACGCGCTGCTCGGCTCAGGATTCCCGCGATCACTCTGTCGCCCCCGGTTTGAGGACGAGGCTGAGCCCAATAACTCTGAGCGCGCGAGGGACCTGCGCCACTCCGATGCATTCTCAGACACCAGTGATGCCGTCTGATTGGGGCGAGCCGAGTAGCGCGAGCGCACGCTGCCGGCCGAAGGCATATTGGATTCGTAAGGGCTACTTGCCATGTACGGTTCCCAAGATCGTAATGAAGCCCATCTTGGGGACGGTGAAGAGGGTTCTATAAGTCATATCAGTATACATTAGCCTAAATGTATGATATGTAGGCATACCTGGGGTATGCCGTTCTGGTTCAGCGAACGAGCTCCCGATGTCAATTTCAGGTAATGCTACATGACCATGAATACGTCTGGCTCTAGAAAAGAGTATGTGCACTCACGACGGAAACCAGAGGCGTCATGGCGAAGATCTGGACTTGTTCTAGACAACATGTATCCTTCATGCACTATGGGACATGAGTCAAGGGTACAAATCGGTTCAAAGGGAACTCACTGTCGGGTGCTGATTCATGTGTGGCGTCGCGTGGGGGTGAGGATCGTCTCCTGCTCCGAAGGAACAATCGGAGGCTTGCCCCACCTTCAAAATCGTCTGAATCCATGTTTGTAGCAGAGCTACTATGTCTATCAGTGTTCGATAGTAATGGCTGGGTTTCTTCGGGCCCGTAAGAGAATGGCGGGGGCGAGGTGGGGAGAGGAGACATCATGAACGATTCATGATCGCGAGCGGACCTGTGACCATAAATACCTGCCAACACGCGTTCAGTCAATATGAACCACTCCCGTGATGAGTTGACTTACCTAGTGGCGGCAAGTCGAAGTCGGCAAAGATATCTCCATCCTCTCCCATTCTCTCGCGTCCTGCCATCGAATGGGGCGCTGCGCTGCGTTCAGAGCGCGACGACTGGGTGAGGTCTTCGTGATGCCTCCGAGCAGCTAAGAAATCTTGCTGGAATTGACGCAATCTTTCCTCGCGCTCGCCTCTTCCCGTACCGTCCGGTCGACTTGAGGCAGGATCGTCGCGAACTATTGGCAGATGCTGAGGGTAAACGGGTGAATGATCCCACATGTCGCGCTGATTGGTATTAAGGCGGTAGGATCGTGAAGTCGAGCTGTCTCGTCGTTCATCACGTTCGTGGCCCATGGGGCTATCGTTGGCCCGATAAGACCCCGACGACGCTTGCCGCTCTCTTTCTCTCTCCCTTTCCCTTGCGCTCTGCAGCCGGAAATATTCGACGTCCCTGAAGAATGTAGATCGACTACTTGTGTCGTCCTCAAAATCGAGGGGAGAGAGCTCCGGTCGGGCATCCCTGTTTCGTGGCGGCAGTCTGTGACGGGTTTGTATGGGTTGCATGAGATTGCGCAGCCGCCGACGGCTTTCTGCAAGCTGGGAGGCGCTTGCATCGAAGAGTCGCTCAGCCAAGGGTAACGAGGGTGAATCAGGAAGGGTAGGTTCTAAATAACATACAAATTCAATCGTCATGATATCCAAATCCTTTCAATTACACTTACCTCGTGTGTGTGTGCTGGGCCCTGGTAGCTCGAGATCATGCATAGAGGTTAACCCTTCTCTAAGGTCTAGGGAGAATTGGCGGTTTCGTTCGGACATCGATGTGCCGACGTCGTGGTGTGTATGTGGTTGGGACAAACCGGACAATGGTGTGGCGCCATAGTGCAGCGAAGGTAGAGTATGCGATACTGGTGGGCGGGGAACAGCCGATGTCACCTGACTGTTACCGGGATGCCCGCCATCCAGGTCGGGCGATGGGAGAGAAAGCGGTGGCAGGGTTGGAGGTGGGCTGGGGGAGCTTCGGGCGGGATCAGACATCGTCCCACGCCCGGAACGCAACGATGATATCTGGCTGTCAAAAGCATTGAACCTTTCCATCGATATCCGGAATTGCTCGGTACTCGGTAATGGAGAGGACATCCATTCAAGAGATGGTGGAGGTGGATCATCCTGCGGCGGTGCGTCGACCATCTCTACCTCAGGAGGTTCGGGGGATATATCCAATACTTCATTGGAGAGGGGATGCGATGATGATAGGGAAGAGTCGGATGTGAGGGAAGGTAATTGGTGTGTTGACTGGGCGGGAGAGTGGGAGCTCGAGGATACATTGCCAGAGATACCGGCACTTCGACTGGAGCTAGCGCCCACCCTATGAGACGAAGCAGACGCCCCAATACGGTCAGAGGAGAAGCTGTCGCTCCTAGCCCTCTTATGCCTTTCGTTTCCGTCATTTGCAGAGCCTGCTGCTAAAGAATCGGTACTGCCGCTTCCACTAGAAGACGCACTAGAGACGCTGGTATCGACAGGGCTTTCCAGGTCGTATCCGAATTCTTCAAATGAGCGTTTGAACGATGTTGTGTTTGGCGTTAAGGCGAGCTGTATCTGAGGGGGGTCTGGCGAAGACATGGTCGTTGTGAAAGGGTCAAAGAGCGGTCTGAGGCTCTGGGCGATGAAAGACAAGCCTCATGGGTAACGACCAGCTGTGCCTCCTTATGTGACCTGAACTACTGCTTACGAAATCCCTTTTACCAACTACTCGGAAGCTTATTGTTCCACAACTCTTCATTTCACATTTCAACATACGTTCTCTCGTCTCACTATGCATACAAACTCTGCGTCCTACAGCGTACTTTTTCTGAACTAACCTAGGAGAGGTGAGACATTTTTCTGCCTATGGTACCCCGATTTCTGAGACATCGCAATGTCGAGTCGCGTTCCATGAAAGAATTTCGCCACGGAACATAGTTAGACTACAACGCATGGTGCGGACTTGTGTTCGGGAAGAACAATTGGGCACCTGTGTCCATCCACTCGCACTCGCCGGCCGGGGTCCATAACGACGGAAATGGGCCACAGTGAATTTAACCGTAACCACCTTCGTGACGAGCTTTGCTCTTTGCCAATGGTTTTCCCTCTACAACAAAGTGTATATCGCAATAGCGACGACCTCGTGAAGGACCGTCGAAGTCCTGAGAGAGGTGTCAGTTCATCGGAGTTTGGGAGCACATACCGGAAAACTCAAGACAGCATCGACAATGGATTTCGAGTGCAGACAGATCGCTGGGCAAAGTCTTCGGGCCTAACGACCGTCTCTCCCTGAAATTCGGAGAAGAAAACTGAGCGAAGCATAAAAATGTTCGGGGAACTGACCGAAACAAGACACTGACGTCGTTTCAAGAGCATCAGGGTGTCAGACCTGATCCCGTTATCAGCTATCGATCCCCGTCACATAGACAGTTAGCATACTGGAATGAATAGTGCACTTCACACGTCAAAGGCGGCTGTAAAGGGTTCGGCTTGACAACCGCGGACACGGGTTCCACCTACGGGGACTAAGGCTGACTGACAAGCGACTTCCGGGAGACGGACGAGGGAATGAGTTGTGCGATTTCAGAGAGAGAGCGCTTACTGAGAACTCCAAGCGATGAATTGCCGCAGGGCGATCTGTAAAAAGCTCCTGATGCGGTGTCAATATGGGGTTTCAGCATTGTGGCGGAGAGACGGAAGGGACGGTTGTGCTTGCAGATGTCCGTGGATGCGATGTCCCTGGTTCACAGCTCGGGAGTATGGGATGACGCCTAGCTTGAGGAAATACCGAAGATAGGCAGAGCTAGCGCTAAAGCAGCGCTACCCAAGTACACCGCCTGAATCCGAAGTGGGCGGGTCCTAGCGGTTGAATAGCAGGTTTTACAGGGATATTCCAATCACACCTATCGATACCTGAGTTGAAAGAGCGAGATATTAATCCAGAGAGGTCGCAGCATCGATATAACGCCAGCGAGTACGCGTCGGGCGAAGGTAGGAGGTAAAGAAGAGCCTTGCAACGTTGCAGACGCGCTGACAGGCGCTGGCAAAATCTTATCTTATCTTCCCCGCTCACGTGTTGCCCTATTTTTCAGGGCGCGTATAAGCGCTGTGACTCGGCATCCGCACGTTCTCCTCCTACCACACNCTTCCACCATGCTCGCCTTGAGGACACAGGCTCTCGCTGGTCGGTGCNTCGCCAAGCGTGCNNTNGTCGTCGCCGGACAGCGTCGCGCTGCGGTTGCTGCAGGCCGCCAGGCGCAACTCGCGTCCGTCAGGGCCATACAGACCATTGCCCAGACCGACAGGGTACGAACAGCCTGCACATATTTCTAGGTTGCTGTCTCACCACAACTTCGCAGGACACCATCACCCGGCTGCTGTACTCCATCGGTACCAAGCGCGAGGTCGAGCGCTACCTGCGCATCTTCTCGTCCTCGTCGAACCCTTCGCAACCTGCGAAGTTCGCAGTCATCAAGGTCGGTGGCGCCGTGCTCGAAGAATTGGACGAGCTGGCTCTGAGCCTTAGCTTCCTATACCGCGTCGGACTCTATCCTATTATCCTCCACGGTGCTGGCCCTCAACTCAACGACATTATCGAGAGCGAGGGTATCGTCCCCGACTACATTGATGGCATCCGTGTCACAGGTAATTGTCCCTCAGATTCTAGATACACAGTCTTAACTAAACGCTTGTTGTGCAGATGCGAAGACTCTCCAGATTGCCCGCAAGGTTTTCCTCGAGGAGAACCTCAAGATCGTCGCGGCTTTGGAGAAACTCGGCACGCGCGCACGCCCCATTACGTCGGGTGTCTTCACCGCCGACTACCTCGATAAGGACAAGTACGGCTTGGTCGGCAAGATTACTCGCGTCGACAAGCGCCCTCTCGAGGCTTCTATCCGCGCGGGTGCTCTGCCCATCCTTACCAGCTTGGCTGAGAGCGCTGATGGTCAGATCCTCAACGTCAATGCTGACATTGCCGCCGGCGAGCTCGCGAAGGAGCTTGAGCCGCTGAAGATTGTATACCTCAACGAGAAGGGTGGTCTTTTCCACGGCGTCACTGGCGAGAAGCTCGATGTCATCAACCTGGACGAGGTATTTCCTTGAAGGTATGATTTGTGTGATATGATTCTTATGATCTTGTATAGGAGTACAACGACTTGATGAAGCAGCCATGGGTCAAATACGGCACCAAGCTGAAGCTTCGCGAGATCAAGGAGCTCCTTGACCACCTTCCTCGTTCTTCCTCAGTGGCGATCATCTCTGCTCCCTCACTGCAGAAGGAGCTGTTCACCGACAGCGGTGCCGGCACCCTCATCCGTCGCGGTTACAAGCTCTTCAAACACGATTCCATTGAGACTCTTGGCGCCGACCGTCTCCGCCAGGTCATCCGCGACCGCGATCCCGACGTCATCTCCGGCGACCTCACCGTTACGGAGGTGATGAACAACATCCAGAAGACGCCCTACACCATCTACGGCGACGAGCCTCTGGACGTCATTGCCATCGTCTCACATCCCGAGGGCGAGACGCCCGTCATGACCAAGCTCCTCTCCTCGCGCGCAGGCATCCTGAACAGCGTCATCGACAACGTGTTCAACGCCGTCCACAAGGACCACCGCCGCCTCTTCTGGACCGCGCAGGCCGACGACGAGAACCGTGCGTGGCACTTCGAGCGCGCGGACGGCAGCTTCACGCGTGCGGGCAAGAGCCTCTTCTGGTATGGTGTGCAGGATGTGCAGGAGGTCGAGCGCAACGTGAAGGACTTCGAGGAGAAGGGCCGCATTGACCGCTCCTACCTGCCCGTGGGCCCACCTGCCCCGGCTCACCGCGTCCCTGCTGGTGCCAGCGGCGTGCGCTCGTACTCCACGATGGCCCGCCGCAACGTCCCCGGGTCGTCCAGAGGTTACGCCACCGCCGCAGCCCCCGCGCCCGTCTCCACCGAGCGCAAGCGCCTCGCCGTCGATCGGCGCGCGTGGCTTCACCGGTCAATCCCTGACGACCCTCCTCTCCCACCACCCCTACCTCGACCTCACGCACGTCTCGTCCCGCCAGCTCGTCGGATACCCGCTCGGCGAGTACACCAAGGCGCAGATCAAGTACTCGGCGCTCTCGCCGCAGGACGTGGAGCGCATGGAGAAGGACGGCGAGGTCGACGCGTGGGTGCTCGCGCTGCCGAACGGCGCCGCGAAGCCCTTCGTCGACGCGATTGATAAGGGCACGGCCGAGCGTGCGAGCACGGGGAGTGTAGTCGTCGACCTGAGCGCGGACTACCGGTTCGAGAAGGATTGGACGTACGGACTGCCGGGTGAGGGCCCTTCCCCGTCTGTGTAAATGTACCATAATTGATTGAATGACATTTTGCGTGTTCCTGCTGCTCCGCGCTGATAGAACTGTACGGCCGCGCTCCCATCCGCGCCTCCAAGAGGATCTCGAACCCCGGCTGCTACGCCACCTCCTCGCAGCTGCTCGTCGCGCCGCTGCTCCCGTACCTCAACCGCGGTGCGTGGCCGCATATATTCGGCATGTCAGGG
>SEOQ01000876.1:0-11616 GCA_004679275.1 Dentipellis fragilis
ACGAGTTTCCCGCCTCCCTGGCCCATGTCTCCGTTTGTGGTTAGGAGGGCCTACAGCTGACACGAGGTCCATTTAGAAGTGTCCGCACCCAGGCAGCCTGAGGTGAGTCCGACTCTGCACTTTACATTTGCTCACGAATATCCTCTTCGTTGTTGTCATCTCCCTTTTAGCCAGATTAGATAACCATTTGCTACAGCAGATTCTCGTCTCAAGACGTAAGTAAAACCAATTCGAAAACATACTGGCACCCATAAGCTTGCAGTCGTATCGAGGCAAATCCACCAAAGCTTGCGGTGTAGAAAATTAAGCGCCGACTGTTTCAATCGAACTCCGAAACGCCTTCCCGAAGACGGCTTTCAATTTTCTGGAGTCATCATCGACATCCGCGGCGGAGGAGGACTTTGCTTCGTTGCTCTAACCATGTCTGAACCGCCTCCAATGGGCATATGGACCCCTCCAAGCAGCTCTACATTGCCGGAGGAAACAGAACAGCCATCGATACATGATCGGAAATGCGCACAATGTCGTACGCTCATCCCTGCGCGAGAATTCCGTAGATGCAAGGGATGTCAGGTGGCTTTATACTGCGGTATACCATACCACCGACTTCAGACTTCAGACATCTAACTCGTGAACCTAGGATCAAGCTGCCAAAAGACTGATTGGCCTGAGCACAAGTCGGCATCTATATTTATCTGACTGACGCTCATATGCTTACACCGATGTACCTCCTAGGCTGGTCTGTGGCTATGGAAAAGGTGCCAAAGCACGATGGGATGCGGATGAGAAGCTCCTGTCGGGCTACCTCCGGCATGTCTACCCCGGCGAGTCCAAGGGCCGACTCCGACGACGTGGAGTCGAACTGTGGTCAAAGTGGTTCGGGATATGGCGTTTGACGTTCGCCGAAACCGGGGTTGGCGCCATTCTGCATCATCTCGGCAATTCGAAGCTCGAAAGCGCTATCAAGGATGGGAGAACTTTCTTTTACGTCGACGCCCGTCCGCATCCGCCCGCGAAGGGAGACCTCAATGCCGACCCCAGCACAATGTTCCTCGTCGCCAGTGCAGAGCTGCGAGTCGAGGTCCCGGACGAGTATCTCGACTTCCTGCGTGGGCTGGGAGCCATGAACATCATCGAGCACTGATGGAAAGAGTGGCTCGCGGCGGCTACAGCACACGGCGATTTGGACCGCTACGTGGGCGTCATACCGATCTTGTGTGTATATCTGCAGGAGACCACCGCGGAAGCGTTTCCTGTATTCAAGCAGGACCTATATATGCAAGAGCTCGTTGCTGACTTGGGTTCTACACGATCTGACACTCTGACTTACCGTACGGAATAGATGGCGGGCATCGATAACACGGTGTCTGCAGTCAGAGTTATTCAAGGACATATACATTATACATCCACTGTCGTCATTCTTGATTGAACGAAGCTTTGGTGACTGCCTCCGAGTCAGTCATCTCCCGCACCCATCCAGCAAATTCGGCCTTACTTGAATCCATTCTTTTATCACATCTTAACGTTTTCTACTTTGCTTGCTCGCTTGACCTTTGGGCCTTGGCGAACAGTGGCCTTTCTCCGGAATATTACTGAGGCTGAGCACGATTTCCAGATGAAACAATTTTTGATCGCGAACCAATGCGATGTCGTGCAGCACACCTTCTACGAGTCCCAATTCCTCGTATATATATCGGTGCACCCTTGTTGACTTCCTTGGTATCCAAGGTTTATTGATCGCGGCACACTATTTGCCTCATGCGCAGCAGCTTTCTAATCCATAGACCGCCCACCACGCGGAGGTTCCCTCGTCTATGTTTCAGTGTGTACGGATTGCCGCTGCGCCTCTTAGCGTCTGTTGAGTACTGCCGGGTCCGGCGGCTTTGTGCCAAGGCATGAGAGCTGCGATCTTTGGTGCCGGTGTCCGTGCAAACTCTAGGCCTTGCGTCATGGGCCAACGGACACGCAGGTATCGCAAACCTAGCTATCAACGAATGTGAGGGCTGCGGAGCACCGGCATCATGGACAAGACCTCCAAGCCTTTGCGCTTTTGATATACATCAGCATGCTTGGGCGCACATCTTTACTCGTATCATCGTCAGGTCGGTGGTCATGATTGTCAGTATTGGTAACGAGTTGACCCACATTATTGCTGGCGTCTAGTAAGTATCTGCTGCAAACCTGTAACCATGCTCTCCAAATATAGTGCAGACGCCGTTGACCGACCTCCAGGTTCAAGCCGATGCAGCCGTCGGCCATAACGCGCAAACACCATATACTCCCGACGTCCCATCCAATGCTGCGGCCTGCGCGCCTTGGCAACATCGCGCCTCCCGTCCAAAAATAACTAGACATCCCGCCGCTACCTTCTCTCCGTCGCTCTTGGCACTGGTGTGTACGATGGGTTGCGCAGTGCCCCCGCGGGCCCCCTCTCCGTTCGTCTTGTCGTTCTCGGCAGACTGATGTCTACTCGTGGGCTGCGGCGACATAGTTTCAGGTGCACCGCCTCGCACCATGACGGCCATAAATATGGTACTGGGCGAGGGTGGAGAGGCATCCAACCGCCTCTGCTCTTGTCTTTTGAAGAACATCGCTAATACATCATCATGGACGACGAACTCGCTGCCCTCGTTCGTATTTCAGCTAATTTTCCCCCACTTCTACTACTCACTATCAATTAACTACCCTAGGTTATTGACAATGGCTCCGGAATGTGCAAGGCTGGTTGTATGTATTATCAATTTCCGCATAGAACTGTTCGCTAACTTGAACTGTCTACGCTTCAGTCGCCGGTAAGTTGGCTACATGCATGAAACCGTAACATGGCTGAATTCTAGCCAAGGCGACGATGCACCTCGTGCCGTTTTCCCGTATGTCCTCATTCCACTAATACAATAGCACATACTCATGTATATCGAACCTACAGGTCGATCGTTGGTCGCCCTCGCCACCAGGGTGTGATGGTCGGTATGGGTCAGAAGGATTCCTACGTCGGGTACGTCAAGTCGCCTACCACCCTACACCATCTCCATCTCACACCCTCCTTCACCTAGCGACGAAGCGCAGTCCAAGCGCGGCATCCTGACGCTCAAGTACCCCATCGAGCACGGCATCGTCACCAACTGGGTCGACATGGAGAAGATCTGGCACCACACCTTCTACAATGAGCTGCGCGTCGCGCCGGAGGAGCACCCGATCCTGCTTACCGAGGCACCGCTCAACCCGAAGGCCAACCGCGAGAAGATGACACAGATCATGTTCGAGACGTTCAACGCCCCCGCATTCTACGTGTCGATCCAGGCCGTGCTCGCGCTGTACGCGTCAGGGCGCACGACGGGCATCGTGCTCGACTCGGGCGACGGCGTCACGCATACGGTGCCGATATACGAAGGGTACTCGCTCCCGCATGCGATCCTCCGCCTGGACCTTGCCGGCCGCGACCTGACGGACTACCTCGTGAAGAACCTGACGGAGAGGGGCTACCAGTTCACCACCTCGGCCGAGCACGAGGTCGTGCGGGATATTAAGGAGAAGCTGTGCTATGTCGCGCTGGACTTTGAGCAGGAGCTGCAGACTGCGGCTGAGTCGTCGGCGCTGGAGAAGAGCTACGAGCTGCCCGATGGCCAGGTTATCATCATCGGCAACGAGCGGTGCGTGCTGCATTCTATCTGTTCACTCCCTCCTCACACTGCTACTTCACTTCAGCTTCCGTGC
This sequence comes from Dentipellis fragilis, assembly GCA_004679275.1. Taxonomy (NCBI): domain Eukaryota; kingdom Fungi; phylum Basidiomycota; class Agaricomycetes; order Russulales; family Hericiaceae; genus Dentipellis; species Dentipellis fragilis. The sequence continues at coordinate 3,715 of SEOQ01000876.1, forward strand.
CCCCGAAGCCCTCTTCCAGCCTGCCATGCTCGGCCTCGAAGCAGCTGGCGTGCACGAGACAGTGTACGCATCCCAATTTCTCCTCATCCCTATCATCAATTGATGAATCCTCGCCTGCAGCTACAACTCGATCATGCGCTGCGACCTCGACATCCGCCGCGACCTCTTCGGCAACATCGTCCTCTCCGGCGGGAGCACGATGTTCCCGGGGATCGCTGACCGGATGCAGCGCGAGCTGACCGCGCTCGCGCCGCAGAGCACCAAGGTCAAGATCATCGCGCCGCCCGAGCGCAAGTACTCCGTGTGGATTGGCGGGTCGATTCTCGCGTCGCTGAGCACGTTCCAGAATATGTGGTGCTCGAAGCAGGAGTACGACGAGTCGGGCCCGTCGATCGTTCATCGCAGTACGTCAACATTCTTCCCGTCCTAATGACAAGCTGCTCACCTCTGGCGTTTACTGCAGAATTCATCTAGGCAAGGCAGGTTCAAGTTCACGCCGTGGAAGATCACTTTTCTCATTCCGTCATAGCTTCAAAAAATCATCGTCATCGTCGTCGTCGTCGTCGTCGTCGTCTGAATTCTTCCCCTTCGCTGTACACACGGGCCTTTCCGAGCCCATTTGTTGATTTAACTTCTCGTTTGGCACTTGCCGAACTGCCGTCTACTTTTTGCTGCTGCTCAGTTAGTAGTATGTATGTAGGTAGGCACCATGGCACCTTTGACTACGTCTTCTGCTCGCATATATTATTTCTTCTTTCGAGCGGATTAATTCAGATGGGTGCGGTGTGATGCGTGATGTCTGGGTTGCGGTTTCTGCAATACTTGTTCGCAGATGCAGTAGGCCTGCAGCTGAGACCAGCAGGAGAGTAGGTAATGAGTATATAATACTTGAGTCTCGGTCTCAGTCGTCGGACAACTCCGAGGACTCTGGGCGTCAAATCGCCGGCCCGGGCCCGATGCCTGATATCTGCCGCCGCGACACGGCCGATCGTTCCGACTCAGAGCCGGGTTCCTCAGCTTGCCGGGCCCCACTGGTGGGTCTCGGTGGGCCTTTCAAGTTCAGAGTTCTGCCAGACTGCCAGTGCACGAGGCCCTCTCCACCACACCTCGTCGACAGGAAAGCCAATCCTGCGACAAGTATCGCATTAAAGCTACATAGTGCCATGCTTATCGTAACGCAATACGCCCTTTCACAGCACCTGGGGCTACCTGGGGGCCTGGTTCTTTTCCGCCTCCAGGCTGCCCCCGTCACACCCCTTGGTCTTGTACGTGCTTCGTTCAATCAAGAATGACGACAGTGGATGTATATGTCCTAGAATAACTCTGACTGCAGACACCGTGTTATCGATGCCCGCCATCTATTCCGTATGGTAAGTCAAAGTGTCAGATCGTGTAGAACCCAACGCTCTGATAGATCTATAGTCACCATCAGCTTCAGTGGAATGTTCATGTGTGCAGATCTCAAAGACGATCACTCTTTTCGGAATCGACATCGTTGCTCGAGTTTCGTCGTTCAAAACTGAAAGGAAAGGACTCCGCTTCAGAGCAGGTAGGCTACTATGTGTTCTCCTCCACAGCGACTCTCCGCAACACGCAGCTTGCGCACCAGGCCGCACGTCATACCATGATATCGATCCACTCGCTTCCACCACCCANAGTGCTTGAATGGTCCAACCGGACTTCGATACTTCGCAACGCACCCCGCAAAAGTCAAAGTGACACATTGTGCGAAAGCCTCTGGCTGAGGAATCTGCGTGGCATGTTTTTCTCAGCGGACTCTGCATTTATAGAGCCCGGCTGCGTCGGCCTGTTCCTTGCATACCTGCTTCCCCCTCGCCCAAGAAGAGATGACATCGTTTAGCGCCTTCCTGCTGGCCACAGCAGTCCTCGTCGCAGCTTTCGTCGTTTCGAGCATCAGGAGGCGTCGGGCACTCTCACTACAATCCCGCATACGGCGGTGGCGGCGGTGGAGGCAGCTACGACCCGTACGGCGGCCCCGCGTACGCGCCGCCCCCCGGCCCGCCGCCCAATGTGCCCCCCGTACAGGCCCGATGACGAGGAGGCGGGCAAGCTGCCTGGCTATGGCGTGGGCGCGGGGTCCGGCTCGTCCTCGACGATTGGGTTCGAGACGGACGATAAGAAGGGCGACGATCCGTTTGCGGATACGCATGCGCATGGTGGGAGGTGAAGTGAGCGGCCAGCCCTCCGAGATGTATGCATAATGCTTGCTCTTGCTCTTGCTTGTTCGTACGATACCGCTGTCTTGGAACGGACTGATACCCCAGATGTTTTCTTGTGTATGCTTATAATACGCTCGGGACAGTTGGCACGTTGTATTACTGTTGACCGAGCGCCCGACGCTTTCGGGAAGACATCCCAGAATCCATGTACATCAGTAGTATATACTGTCCGGGTCCCGTCATGGTGCCAACATGGCCACACGTACTCAGCAATGCTTGACCGCCCCGCTCCGCACGCGACGCAGCAGGACGCATCCCAGCCCCGAGGACGTAATTACTCGATATCTATACCCATATCCCAAGCCAATAGCATACGTATACATGCCACCCGTCCGTGTCTCTAAATAGCAAGAAGCACGTCCATGCGCCGTGCGCCGTGCTCCATGCACCCATGTCCCACGCAGCGTTTTACGTCGTGAATATGCCGATGATTTTGAACGGCGGCACGCCGGTGCCCTCCTCGCCGAGCAGCTGGCACTCGACGAAGTGCGACCCCCGCGCGACGTAGTGGTCGATCATCTGCAGCCTACATACCCACAGCAGCGTCAGCACAGGCCCAAACCACTAATAAAACGAAGAAAGAAACAACGCACGTCGGCTCGCTGGTGTCGATATCCGCCGCATTCCCAATGACCACCGCGCCCTGATAATTATCATCCACCCAGCACTCGACCTCGCTCCCATCCGCCACGACCGCGCGCGGCTCGCGAACATANTAAATCCCCACATCGCCCGCGCCAATCTGAATCGGGATGCGCAGCTTGCTCGTGGGCAGCGTCGAGTACCAATAGTGCGCGGCGCTGCTGCTGACGGGCCCGCCGCTCGACACGCCGGGCGACGACGGCGAGCCGTACGGCGACGACGACGGCGGGTGGTACGCGTGCCAGCCCGAGCCCGTGAACAGCGATGGCGGCAGCGGGTTGATGAGGTCGTTCGCAGAAATGCACGACGGCGCGACCTCATCGAGTACGTGGTTCTGCAGGTCCGCCGGCAGCGATGCGATGCGCGAGGGCGGCACGCGCAGGTGCGCCGCAACTGGGCCCGTGTCCTTGTTGCCTGTGGAACCGCCCCCGCGCGTCCTCGCCGTCGCCCTCGGGCGACGAGTCCTTGCGCTGTCCTGCGCCTGCGAAGAGGCCCGACCCGGAAGAGTCGGCGACGCTGCCGCCGCCGAGCGCGTAGTAGACGGGCAGGGAGCCGCCGCCCGAGAAGGCCTTGCCGGTTGCCGCGGCCCAGGTTGTGCAGATCTGCGACTGGATGTAGGCGACGAGGATGTCGGAGAGCAGCTCGTGGCCGTGCGGGTTCGCGAGGATCGGGTCGGTGAAGTAGGAGTCGATGGATGCCGGGGATTCGATGTACGGCGGGTACAGAGCGGGTTTGATGCTGTGGAGCGAAGGTTAGTTTAGACTGAGAAGCATGGCGGGTTGACATACCTGACGTGCGGTACGTCGTAGAACTGGGCAACCACACTGTGCCAGTGGTCGGGGCCTGCGAAACCGTTCTGCTGGTGTGTCTGCGGACTGAAGTGGCCGAGGATGACGACTGCAGGCATGTCTGGGCGCAACAGAAGCGAGCGCACGAGCAGCTCGAAGTTGTCCAGTGTAGAGCGATCCCTGCATGGAAACTGTGAGTGATGTTCTAGCTCAGAGAAGTGGAGACGAATCACGTACGGCTTATCGTCAGTATCGAGCTCTATGATGATCATGTCTGTGATGTCGGGAAGATGGTGCGCGTTGCAGAAGGCGAAGTACTCGGAGTTGGTTCGCCGCATGGCACCGTTCGTGAGCTCGGAGGCAGGGTGCGGGAAGACAGTGTTCCACCACGAGAAGAAGCGTGAGGGGTAGCAGTCGGGGGATATGGGGTCATCGCCGGCACCATGGCAAGATGATACTGTACAACGTGTGTCAGTAAAAATTCACAGCAAGTGTAGCAATATGGGCGCGTGCTGGGTGATCATGCGTGGTGGAAACTGGAGGTCGACTGGGAGCAACTCGACTCCCAAGCCGTTACTCCGTATGGGGTTCACGAAGTAGGAGATATTTTGGTAGCAAGATGTAGAGAATATGCACTCACTCGAGCCTCCGATGACGCTAATAGTGACAGGCTGTCCCAGCAACGCCTTGTGGATGACCTTCTGCACCCTCGCACCACTGCCCAAATGCAACCAGCTCTTCGAGATCGTCAGCGCGCCGTACTTCTGCGCCAGCTCATCGCCCGGCCCGAACGTCGGGCAAAAGTCGAATGGGTTCTCTCCTGCCTCCTCTGACGCATTGAGGTAAATTGTCGGCTTCAAGTTCGCAGCATAGGAGGGCGAGTAGTGGCGGTTGTAGTACGTGTCTTGTGGGTGCGTTGGGTAGATAAAACGCGTGAAGAGGATGATGAAGAGAAAGAGCGAGAGGATAAGCCAGATACGGTTGGTGACGCCGAAGCTTCGCTGGTTCAGGCGCGAGGTCGGCTTCTCGTCTGACGAGGATACTTGAGAGGGGGGTAGGCCAGGTGTGGGCGGCGAGATGTGGGCGGCGTTCTTGCCGGTACGTCTCTGCATCATCATGCAGAGCGTCGACGAGGAGGGCGGGAGGCGGGATGGCGGCGAGAGGAAGGAGGTCACTAGCCGTGAACGGAGCTGGCCGAAGGCGCCAAGGGAAGTTTGCTCCGCGCTCTCCTCCGTCCACCACCTCCGCCTTAGCCACGATCCCACCTGTTCGAGGCACTCAGGCTCACTTATTCCGGTCTCACTCTCGGAATATTGTGCCTTTGATAGACCGAGCTCCTCAGAAACTGTTCATTCAGTTTTGCGGCGAATTTGAGTGAGCTGTCACCACTACGGCTCCTCAGCATCTGACCACCTGGTACGTCCTGACAAATTCCTCGATACATGGAGTTAACAATGTCTATCTTTCTGTGCAGTCGCCAGTCTCTAGTGCCTGACCAGCCACGAGCAATTCGGAAACCGTTCACTCAGTTTTGCGCTCTGGTCGACCGCCCTGTCGCTTCTGCACCGCTAGTACGTGCATTGTTATTTTGCGATAGATTGAACTAAAGCTGTCTTTCTATCTTCCAACCAGCAGTCGCCGCCAATTACACGGCGCCTCCTGACAGTCCACCATGCACCCCAAAAGTCAGAGTAGCCGCCTCTTCGCCCTCGCCCGCCAGATCCCTACTCCTGTAGCCATAGTTCTCGGTATCCTGATCGGTGCCCTCCTCACCCGCACCTTCGCACCCAGCACCGTACCTTCGACAGCATGGCGCGGCGGACATACCCCAACATACTCCTCCAGCCGCTTGAACACTCGCCATCCCGTCTCCCTGCCGACTCTAGAGCAGCGCCGTCGCGTGCTTGATCTCCTTACCTCCCTCTCGCCACATCATACCCGTGAGTGCACGCGTAACGCGAGTCCACTCTACGCGCAGCAGGTCCGCGACCGCTACGCGCCGCTTATCGGTCACAATGCCGCCCAGTCCTCCTCCTGGCTGATGGACCTCGGTCTCGGCGGGCTCGACCCCGTCCCGCTCCCGAACCAAGTCGAAACACAGTACTACAAGCATCGCCGCGACCTCTCCGGCGGCGAGCACAAGTACTTCTTCGCGATCAACCTCTACAACTCGTTCGACATCATCCCGGACCTCTTCGCGACGCTCTTCCGCGTCGCGCCGTGCTCGGGTACCACAATGTCTTCGTGTCGATCTACGAGAACGGCTCGACGGACCAGACCAAGGCCCTGCTGCGCATCTTCGACGCGCTCACGCGCAGCGTCGGCATGCGCATCACCATCCGCACGTCGCAGCGCACGCGCGGCGCGTTCAACCACCGCATCGAGTACCTCGCCGAGGTGCGCAACGCCGCGTTCGTCCCGCTGCACGAGCTGCGCGACGCCGAGAACGAGTACTTCGACTCGATCATCTTCATGAACGACATCCTGCCCTGCGTCGACGACCTCCTCGAGCTTATCTGGCAGAGCCGGCGCAACAACGCCGGCATCACTTGCGCCGCGGACTACATGTACAACGACGAGATCGTGCGTCCGCTCCTCACCCCTCCCGCCTCGCCCGATTCCCCACTAATCCACTATTTCCGTACTGCCGCAGGGCTCGCCCGTGTTCTACGACAACTGGGTCGCGCGCGACATCAACGGCACCGCGCTCAACAACGAGCCCTTCGAGACCGTCTTCCAGCACGCGCAGTCCTCCGAGCGCTTCCAGCGGCACCTGCCCATGCAGGTCCAGTCCTGCTGGAACGGCGTCGCCGTGCTCGACCCCGCGCCGTTCTACAGCCCGCCGCACGTCCGCTTCCGCATGGCCCGCATCACCGACGGCGAGTGCTCCGCGTCCGAGTGCTCCCTCATCTGCAACGACTACTGGGCCGCCGGGTACGGGCGGATTTTGATGGTGCCGCGGGTCAAGCTGGCGTACGATCGGGTGCGTGCTATGTCTTACCACGGTCGACAACATATTCATCGCTCTGGAATCGCAGAGGGTCTTTGACATTATCCACCCGCAACGCAGGAACCTGACGTCCATCCGGGGTTATGTCCGCCTAGGGGGGCTGCCGGACAACCCGCGCACGGATCCCCAGGACCGCTCCTGGTTTGGCCCGCACGACCGGCTCTTCACCGAGGAAGAGAGCGAGGCTGTCGACTTTGTCCCCGGGCCGACCATGGTACGCCTTCTTCCCCTCAGGTTATATTCTCTGATGCTGACGTCCGTGCGCGCAGTGTGGTGCTGGGGCTGGGACGGTGCTGGTGACCTCGACGGTCCGGATGTAGATCCTATTTGGGAGCGTATGCCGGAGAAGTCGACCAAGCCGGACGCTGTGAAGGTGCGTCATGACCGCAGCTTCAAGATGCCATGAGCGCGGGTTGGGGTGGAGGCTACCACGGGCATGGGCATGAGCGTGAGCATGTACATAGGATACGGCACGGTCTGACAGGGATAGTATTGGTGTTGTTAGTGGTATTTTGATGATAGACTGCACGCTAGCTCTTCAGTCGAAGGAGACAGAGAACCGTAATAATTCGTGGACAGCTAATTATTTAAGGACAGATGGGAGGTAGTTATATGCTGTAAGATGGATGAAAGAACGAACGAACGAACGGGATAAGTTAAGAGACTAGAGCGTCCAATAGTGAATGTGGAGGGGACAAGAAACCCAGATGCCGAGTCGTGAATATATACATAAAGCAAGAAAGCGAGTGAGAGTGAGCGAGAGCGAGAGTGCAAGCCAACCAGAAGAAGAACACAAATCAAGCTCCAGAAGCATCGAAAATCTCCGTATACCACTGCACGAGATCCTTCACCGCCTGCGTCCTCTCCGGCTCCCAATTGGTAGTCAAGAAATCATGATACGCGTCCTCATACTCCAAATACCGCACCTTCCCCTGGCCTAGATCGTGCACCAGGCTATCGCGCCCCGTGCGCATCGCATCGACGGTCTGCTCCGCGCCAGCAGCGACAATGCACGTGGGCGGGAGGCCCGCAAAGAGGCCGTCCGCGTCCTCGAGCTCGAGCGACGCGGGCGAGATCCACGCATTGCGCGTCGCCGCGTCCGCGGGGAGCTTCCCGCGGAGAGCCCGCGGGGTGTATCCGGCCTTGAGGATCGCGGCGACGACGTCCGAGCGCGCGTTGCGCTCCATGGAGCAATCGGGCTTCGTGTCGTGCGTGCAGCCCC
>SEOQ01000877.1:0-11607 GCA_004679275.1 Dentipellis fragilis
ATCAAGTAAATCAAATGATGATAAAAGATAGAACTGTGTGTATGGTAATATATGTGACTGTATAGAAGACCTTGGAAGGTGACAAAACATAGATGAATTAGACCCTGCCGCTTGCCGGCCCACTCCACCCTAGTCAACATAGAACCCCCTCTTTCTATGATAGTGCTATGGCTGCTATAGACAAAGGTACCCTGCTATGGCTACTATGGAAGAAGGTCCCTTTCTATGTATATAGGTACCTTGCTATGTACAAAGGTACCTTGCTATCACTACTATTGCTCCTTGCTGAGGCCTGTAGGCTATCAGACCTACAAGATCAGCATACTACATCAAGCATTCATGCAACTATTGAAATATTCTAGGCTACAATAATAGGAGTAGATTGATTGGTATTCAGATCAATAATGGGGATAATAAACATGAATTATATTTCAAGGACTACATACAATACATAACACTAGGCTACATCATATATACTAACAAGACAACCAACTACTACATACAATACAACATTATACTACCAAGACATCCAGCAGGACTATCAGCAACCAAATTAAGAACAAAGGAAGAGGAGACATACCAAGCAAACAGGTCCACAACACCAAATGCCTGCCATGCAATAGACCACAGTTACTAGGGATAACAGAATGCTAACAATGATGAAGAAACTGTGAGTACAAAGTGATAATAACAACACAAGAAACACTCACAACATGATGTCAGAGCACCCAGGCCGTGGAAGCACGAGCACGAGCATGCAGCAACGAGTGTGGATATGGACAGCGACATGTGCGCGAACAAGGGTGCATGCAAGCAGGCTCGAGAGCATCTAGGAAACAGACATGAGCGTGGGTCAGCGAGCAAGGTACGTACTGAGTGCGAGAGTGCGAGGCGCAGAGGCCACGGGTCGGAGGGCGTGAATGTGCATGAAGGCACGTGTGTGTGGTTGAGAGCACGTGCATGTGTGGGCGAGCAATCGGCTGGGGAAGAGAAGGTGGCGTGGTGAGCGAGCATGGACAATGGAGTAATGTACGAAGATCCAGGGGTGCCGTGTCCGACGCGGCATGCAGGATGCGAAGATGAAAGGGCGGGGCAGACAGGCAGAGTGAGAGAGGGGAGCGTAGGCCTGAAGGAGGGAGAAAGAGGGAAGGACAGGACAGACGACACGTCGTGCTAATAAGGTAGCATCAAGTGCCTGCAACGCGCATGGACCAGCGCGCCCGTCGGCGGTATCCGTGTGGTGCGAGGTCTGCCATCGAATCGAGTATACAGCATCAAGTAAATCATAATAAAATATGAGATTATTGGAGGAGGTATATGTGCATAATGTTAGCCTACCGTAGAAATTTTGAGGTGAACGATCTAGTAGCCCATGATATATGGCTTAAAGAACGGTAACGCACTATATTTTGCAGAAGTCGCGTCGTCCAAAGACGGCAGAGGACGACTGACTATTAATCCAACCCATTCATTGTCTCTTCTCAAGTCGCCAAATTCGCCATTCTGCGTGATAATTTGTAATCAGTTTCATTGCGCTATTCCGCAAACATGCTAATTTTTTGGAGCTTTAAGGCATTTTATTTCGAGTCGCAAGGGCATCCCGACGAGCGGAAGAACAGCCACCGGCAGCTGCCGGTGACAGTCTTTCTGGCTTGCAACACGCCCTCTCACTCACTACCTCTCCTCTCTTTCTCTTTGAGGTCACCCATACCCGCCTGTACGTGCATCGCGTGCCAACCACGCTCACGCGCTCGCACACGATCAAGGCGACTCATTCGAATGGTCGACGGGAGGGAAGTAGGTTGGGACGAATATAGAGGTACGTCGTCATCATGCCTGCATGCTCGTGCGTCCGCGCGCCCTCATCTTCGCCCTCCTATACGTCGCACTGCACCCTACGACGTCACCCTCTGCCCTGCGACGTCGCCCTTCGCCCTGCGCCCTACGACGTCACCCTTGAGCCCATGCATGTGCTCTCATTGTAGCCCACCACGTCGGCCACGCCAGCTGCTGCCCCTCCTGCCCGTGCACCCTCTCCTTTACCCATCTTCGCCCGCCCGCCCATGTTCGCATTTCTGCACCCGCGCCGTGCTTCTGTGCCCGCGCCGTGCCTCACCGTCCTCACCATCCTCCCCTTCCCATCTGCATCCGCGCCATCGACATCACGCAACCTCGTTTGTTGTGCGATCTCGTGCTCCTAGCACCTGCGCGTGGGGGCCCGTGCCTCGTCTCGTGTCCTCATTCTCCCCCATCGCTCTCATTCTCGCCCACCTCCCACTCTCGCCTGTGTCCACTCGCGGTTGCGGGTGCCCTCCCGCTTGTGTACGTTCTCGCCCGCCCGCGCTTTCGCGTGCACTCCTGCCGTGCCCACCGTCACCCTCCGCTCTCGTGCCCATTTGCCCCTGGGACACGTGCGACAGCCTTTCTCGTTCTCGCATGCTCGTGTGCACCCGCACCTTCGCCGTCGCCTTCTCGCATTCGTGTCATCCTGATGATGCATGAGCGCTGCTTCCCGCGACCGCATCCACGTGTCTGCATGCACCCCTATTTGCGCATGTGTTCTCGTCCCCACATGCTCATGTATCCGTGCACCCACGCCCATGCCCACACATGCGCGCCGTCGACTCCCCATGTCTCTGTGCTTGTGTGCTCGCGCCAGCAGGCTCGGACTTGTGCGCTCTTCTGCTCATCTGCCTGCTTCATGTTTGCATGTCTACTCGTGCTCGCACTCAACCTTGATTGCCCTGCGATCCTCTGCCCTTATGTGTGCTGGCTGTCCTTCATACTTCTTCTACATTAGTGTATATATCTTTACTTAAGTATTGTGAATGCATTTCATTGATTGAAAATAAGCTTTGAGCACTGGACAGAGAAATATAATAAATTGTTGAGTGTCTTTGAGTTGAATTGACTTATGTATATGGACAATGCATAGGTGACATAGCTTGAGTAGCAGCTATCCAGGGCTATGGGCCATTGAGGGATGATCACATAACTTATAGATGCTATGGAGATCTTCACCACAGCTATGGAAATACTCCTCCTAGCTATGGCTGCTATGGTTGCTATAGAATCATCTATAAATGGTCACATTATTTCATAGGACATATAACTCACATAACCATAGTGGTGGCTATGGAATTTTTTATTTTTTCTGATGCATCTACAGCGAAAAAAAAACAGGGTACTGTCAGATTTAAGTGATTCTGGACTAACAGTTAAGCGTGAGTGGCTGTGCTATATCTCTTCGGCAGTTACCGTAATGAGGGCACGAGTTCGAGTCTCGATGTCCACGTTTCCTCTCAAACTGTAGTATTCTGCATGTACATACTGAACAGATGCAAGGTTGAAAATGATGAGAACAAGACTTTGCGGGTGTATAATTCCCAATTAGGCAGAACACCGTGGAAGCTGGTGGATGCAATTAATAAGCCCTAGGGCCACCCGTGCGCAGGTGGCACATCCCGCTACCATCTGTGCGACAGCTGCTCAATTTCGAAGACGTTGACTGTTAGATATTATTGCCGTTTGCAGAAAAGTTGGCGCCGTGTTGTTTTCGACGTGCATCAGCAATCTTCTCGCACGTATCTTCCGAGCCTCATAGCACCACAAGGAGCCATTCGATTTGAATGAAAATAATATGTACGGGATCGTGTTGACGAGGGCTTTTGTGCCTCACCATTTTCGAAGAAATCTGTTAAGAATTGAAGGAGCACCACAGAGGCTGCTCAAAAACGCATATTTTGCTATAGGAGGCCTTTACAGGACACTACAGGCTTCGAGAGAGGCATAATAATGGCTGAGGGCATCGATAGATGTGTGCCCCATCGAAATTTTGGTGAAAATCAGTGCAGAACTGAGCAAGCAGCAGTGGTCTCGGGGTTGCCCACATCGCACGAACTGCCCGTCACGAGCACCATTTGGAAGGTCCTGTCACACACACGTGTGGCTCAAGCTCTCACCAGGATGATCGTGATCCTGTCCTCTATGATGGTCCATGGGCGACGAGTCTCCAACGACCTTCGGGAAGCCGTACTTAGCATGGCACGCACCCTCGACATCAGGGAGTTGGGGACGCGCTGGTATTCCCTGGCGGAATTTGGTAATAATTGTAGTACATGTAACCCTATGTCTAGCTATTCCCAGTCCGAGATAAGCCTTATAAGGCAACATCAACCTGACCGACGTTCACCATGCAGATCAAATGACACCAGCCTGGTCTCCCCATACCATGTTGCACCAGGCTGGCCTTGTTGCATCTTTTGCATGCTGTTTCCGGGACGGCCACACATGCTCATACGTGATTCTCTATATCGCATGACACCATTGCTAATGGCTTTCCGCACGCATAACATTTTTGGTGCGAGGGCACGACGCGAATGCCCTGCTCATTGTGAATTCGACTTGGGCTCCCGTCACCATCGCGTGCCTTTCTGGTAGGGCCAGCCAACGGCGCAATGCGGAACGACGGAGTTCAGAATTTTTTTGCATGGGATATAAGGGTTGATATGCCAATGTCGCTCCCGGCCCACTCTCTGCTCCTCCCCTCTACATCTCCTTCCCTTTGACATTGCTTTGACAGACCCCTCTATCTACTCCCGGGCCCGCGTCCTCTACAGACCACTGCCTTCTCATCTCGTGGTCCGTTCTAGTGACGACTGCTGGCTCTGACCGCTGGGACTTCTGCTGCATCAGAATGCGCCTTGGCGATTCAGCCCTTGTACTACCTGGTCGTCGACACTCATGCCTGGCTGCGCTCTCTCTTGTGCCTTGGGCTTCGGGGTGTTCTCCTGCTGCCAGCTTCTGCCGGTGCGCATGCGCGTGCCCCAGCTGCTGCGATTCTTTCGTGCATCGCAGCTCGTGGACCTGCGTGTTCACTCCGCTACACGCTCGAGCATTGCTGCATTTGATAGCACCAATGTCACGCCATTAGTACACGATGTAGAGTACATTCTGCCACAATAAATTTTATTTCATCTTTCGTTATTCACTGTGGGATCCGCTGTATTGACGCCAAGCAAGCAGTATGCTATTGGGAATTTTGCAGTCTTCGAGATAGAGCATTATATTGCTAGGTATAGCGCTGTAAAGTAGATCATTTTCACAATGCTGGTGATTATCATCATCCTGACGAAGTTCATGGTTCCCAGGCAATTCAAGGTAATCCAAGGTCTAGTTGTTCATCATGCTGGTATATCTGGCAGTCATTGTAGACTATGTAAGCCTAGATATTGCTAGATCTTATCGTCACCAATTCACTGATGGATGTCAGCACTATCGCAAAGCTCACAGGTTGCTCGCAGCGGACTATACAGCAGATTCTGAATGCTTTCAGACACCGCAGTAGGCCAGCTATACGGGGGCGTCTCGCTCATGAACTACGGAGAGCAAAACGGAGTCTGACAGTTGGTGATATGCAGGTATGTCCGGCATAGTTCTCATTGTAGTGTATCAACTCATTGATTGTGTGTAGTTCCTGGCAGGGACTGTGCATCAAAAACCCAATATCTATTTGGATGAGATGCGAGAACTGCTTGAAATGAGATGTGGTGTTGATGTTACGAATTGCTAAGGGGTTATCTTTTTCTCTTCTCTCCATATCTACATGCACTGCATGGACAGCCTCTGCCTTATGACTGCCCCATTCCACCATTGCNAGCGCCTCTCCNTCNGANGCNCACACAGTTGGATCAANCCATAGCAACTANATCNCAGACNACGCACAACCCCTCTACATCTATCGAGNCGAATCCTGGCCAAGNAACTACACCNACGANGAGATNTACAACCTNCTCTACTTCAACAGTAANCTTNTATACTATCCAGAAGGAAGAACAAGNTTCAAATACNCCAGAAGNANCGGGTTCAGACTACAAAGCCCAGGATTGCCAACAGCNGAAAGCTACCGACAGCAATACATCGAAGAAGCACTAACACACAGTGAAATAATCGACAACTTACAAACCCATCGGTTCGAAAGCACCGACCTCGAAGCAGTACAAGAAAGACTCGGACCAGAAACCTTGTACGACAAACAATACGGACTCCTCTACCGCTACACCGAAGGACAACCGTCCCTTGTCCTCGTATCAGGAGACGACCCTATCACAACCCTCAGACACGTCCAGATCACCGACTGTTTTTTTAAAAAAAAAAAAAAAACCCCCCCCCGTCTCTCGCGTGCCCAAATGCTACCATTGCTACGTAGCCTACATTATTGGCTTGCATAGGTACCCAGGTTTTTCCTGATGAAGCGCCTCTGGCTCCGATGCCTCCGTACCGCGGACTGCCAGGAACTCAAAACCAGTAGTTGACAAATTCACGTACGTGTCAATGTCAGCAGCGGTGCCCTGCCATGGCTGACTACTCCATCTCCAAAGCTCATCAATCACATTTCCATTTCTGCGACCTCCCTGATCTCCATTCCTATGCAAATGTCCAGCTCATCTCTGGATCCTTCATCGCAAGTGGGCGAATCCAATAGTGTTTGCCGTAGAATCGAGTTTCATGTAGACGTTCTTGAGGAACATGCTCCCGACGAGCCACTTGCCCGGCTGCCTCGCAGGAGTTGGTTGGATAGACGAGAAGCAGTACCCGTGCAACCCGGCCTGAGGAGGCGCAGGTGCATTGACGAGATCACGAGGATTGACAGTCCAGAAAACCCCACCGATGGACAATGACAGCACTGCTTGGTTGTTACACGGGAGGAAATATTGGCCTGTAATCGTGACAATCGCAAAGGGGATGGCTGCATGCAGCATGGCGGCATCTGAGAATGAGGTGGTGATGTGCAATGCACCCGTGTCGAAGATGGCCACGCGCGGGCTGTTTATGACATGGATGTTACCGACGGCGGCAGCGTCGACTTGGGCCTGCCAGTGAATGGCATCGAGATTCTTGACAGTGACCATCGACTCTGGAATGAACTTGGCAGTGTTCACCCCGCCGAGGACGAGTTCGCCATCGTTTTTCCCGTCACTGCTGTGGGAAAGCTTCCAGCCGGTGACGCGCTCCAGGATAGCACCACTCAGCGTGAGTAGGTCCAAGACGGGTGGCAAGCCCACTCGAGACCTGCTCTATTTGTGGCAGAAATGACGAGCACAACAATCAGGGCCCAAGGGATGATGTAATGAGCAGAATACACTCACAGCAAGTGCGAACCCCATGACACCCTCCTCTGGACGATTGGCAATACTTTCACTAACTTCAGTTGCGGCAGCGAACGGCATGCCTAAAAAATGTCCACCAAAGTTGACGGTATCCCGGACAACCCCAGCCTTCAACGTAACACCGTTCTCGTATCCAAAATTGGCAGTCGCAGCTCCTGGGAGTATTGGGGCATTAACACTATTCTTGTTCCCCTTAGGATCAAAAAGCATGATGATCAGCATGCACATCCGAAGCAGATACCGAAAGTACGCAAGAACACAAATACGTACTTGTGTGGGACATGTCAAGGAGTAAACCCAAAAATCCGTGGAGCCCGTGTCCACGATTATACGGAATGGATTCAGGTTTGAGCCAATCCTCAGCGCAGCGAAGTAAAGTGCATCGCCTTCTCCAGGAACTAGTGGAATTGAGATCGGCTGAGCATTGTGGCATTGTACGCTGGTAGCATGGGGTATGTGAGAAAATTTTGGTGTTATATGTCATGGGAACCTTACCCCGGTCCTAGGAGCACGTCGACCGTGAAGTTCGGACTGTGAGTCCCGTTGTATGAGTCTGAAATTCGAAGGGGGTCGTCGAGAGCATGTTCACTGGGGGCCACTGCCAATGGGCAAGCATGCGTGCTGCGAATATTGACAAATACTAGGCAGCCTGCTGCAAGGGCAATGAGAACCTCAGAAAGAATCAGCATGTGAAGAAGATAGAAGGACAATTGAAGACCAAAAGGAAGAAGGGCCAGCCTTGCTTGCCATGCTTCACGTCCACTCGCCTTATATATAGGCCCTCGCAAAATGTGGACCGAGAGCCGGAACTGGCCGTCCGATGACTAGTGGACCCTATTCCTTAGATTTGACCCTTCCAAAGCACATCAGGGTATATGACAAAGCTGATTTGATTCCATGTTTCTGCCCTGCAGGCGGAGTCAGCATGATGCCAAATATCGGTATCAGCTCCGTTCGGCCTTGTGGTAATTATTACCGCACTTACTCGGCCACTCGAGCTACCCAAGGCATTGATGATGGTGAGCAAACTACGGAAGCCACCAGGATGCCAGGACAAGTTGGAAAAATAGGATGCGTGTGTTGATAACCCCGATAAGAGGCTCACCGTGGCCCAAGCACGAGGACATGTACGAATGACCTGATCAAAGGGACCCGGTGGAACTCGCTGATGCACAATGCCTGCCATGACCAACTAGTCCGTTTCTGAAGCTCATCAATCCCATCTCCATTTCTGCAATGCTCCTAGTCTATATTCCTACACGATCATCTCACCCACCTCCGGCCCTTCAACGCGAGAGGGCAAATCCCACAGTGTTCTTCCTAGGGTCAAGTTTCATATAGACGTTCTTGAGGAACGTGCTTCCAACCAGCCACTCGCCCGGCAGCCAAGCTGAACTTGGCTGCATAGACGAGAAGCAGTAGTTTCGCAGCCCGGCATCCGGAGGTGCAGGGGCACTGACGAGATCGCGTGGAGCTACCAGCCAGAAGACCTTTCCGATCGACAACGATACAGCTGTTTACAAAACGATAGGCCGCATCAACACAAATTAACGTAATACGATGCGATCAATTATTTGGGTCGGCGGCTCTTGAATAGAGACACCGACAGGTACACGCCACCACGGCAATGACGGCATCCGCTCACGAGCATTTCCGCTTACATCTCCACACGTATTTGGACATCAGTCGCTAGAGTCTAATTCTTATGAAAGCGGCCTATCGTTTTGTAAACAGCTGTAACACAGCCTGGTTGTTACTCACAATTCAACTCAAAGTTTTATCAAGGCTAATGCGTCGCACGACGCTTAGGCCATGCCTATTCTCTTTTGCTCTCCGCGAGCATGCTCTCCGTGAGCATGCTCTCCGTGAGCATGCTCTCCGTGAGCCATTTGCTCTTCGCGAGTATGCTCTCCGTGAGCCCGCTCTCCATGAGCCTTATTGCTCTTCGTGAGCCTGTCCTGTGAGACCAGATTCCGATCTGGTCTGCTTCCACCAGTTTCCGCCAGCTTCCGCCTGGGGGGGTATATCTCGCGTGGCGGCGAGTGTCTTACTCGTTGTTGATGAGCGTCGTGCCCCCTCAGGTCAGTATCTTTCCCATACCTTATGTTCCCGGTTGATGAGCGTCGTGCCCCCTCAGACATAGATTCATTCGCTTAGATTATCAAAACTACATTTTCATCGATATTCTATCTCAATGTCCATGTCGAGCGATGAGTCTACTCAGCAGGCTGGCGACGCACAAGGTGACTCAGGAGTACAAACGACGGGAGCTGCCGAAGCTATCACCTTCAGCCCAGATGTTGTCGACGCTTGTCAAGTGATTGTTCAAAAGTTCCGCGCAGGTCAGTATGGCCGCGTCAAAGCTACCCTGGCAATCTATTCAGCGATCCCAGATGACGGCCTCACAGAGGATGAGCATTATCAGGTGGTTGAAGTCTACCTCGGCATGCTTGACAACTTCATTGAGAAGCACAAGAATGCACTTGCTCGAGGAGTATAAGCGAGTGCATCGACGGGAACCCACACTCTCGACTCGCCAGATGACCAACAGGTCGAAGCGCAGCTTGATGAGTCGCCTCTCAGACAGAAACGTCCTCGCATTGCCGACTCTGACGATGAAGATGACACCGATGACTTTCATACATACGGGAAGAGACCAGAGCTCGATCTCGCCGACCTCCCATGGGTCCACGACGATGCCGGTGCCCCTCTCGATGAGGATCTCGAAGAAACACGCAAGCTCTTGGCACGCTTCGCCCAAGACCCCAAAGGCATCAAGACTTCTGTCCTCAATGCCCGAAACTGTCCTCAGTTCCCAGATAGTGAATGGACAAACATCATCACCAGACGAGCTGTCAATCTCGACCATGTCCTCACCGGACTATACAATGTCTCCGTCGACACGAAACACAAGGAACGGTTGGGTGCGATCGAGTTCTCCATCAGCGCCATCGCTCCTGCAAAGACTGTCAAGTCCCATGGAGAATGGAGCACAGCTTGGGACCATACCGTCACTGCTACAGCGTTTATCTTCCGACACTGCAGAGCTGAACTCGTCAAATATATGGCATTCATATCCCAATTCTTCGTCGTATTCGGAGCTGCCCACCATGACCGGATTTTCTCCTTCGACAAAGCCGTCAGGATGTGAGTTGCAGGGCGCAGAGATCTGCAACTCACCGATGCTCCCCAGTTTTCTGATCTCCAGATGCTCTGGCTCTCCGGATTTGGCGCTGGACCCAGCGAAACCCTCGCTCTTAGGATGCCTATCTGATGATCGGGAGGCGGCACCACTCGACAGAGGCGGCGCGATGCATGCAAGCGATGGAATGATGGGCGTTGTCCCAATGCCACCGGAGATTGCAACTATGCGCACGTTTGTACCAAGTGCCAATCCTCAGGACACATTGCCTCTGCCTGTGCAGAGCACCAGTGAAGACCAGGATTTCATTGCGACCCCGTGCCATCGGCGGGGGTTCATATGGAATCCAGATGCACGGACAGTCATCAACGCCAGCAGCCGATTGGTCCTTGACGGCCGCACCCCTTCCAGGTCCACCTGAAAACGAGTTGAACAACGCCGCCACACAAGAAACTTTAGCAAAATATCCTCACCTATTCAAAGTTGTCATGCCGATCAACGTCGACAAGTTCGAAAGCCTGCTGAAAGACCATCCCAACAAGCCCTTCGTCGAGTCTGTCTGCTGTGGTCTTCGTGAAGGATTCTGGCCATCCGCCGATACTTCGGATCCCGAGTACCCAGTCACTTGGGATAATTCAAAGCACGAGTTGGCATCGGAGGAGCATCGCTTGTTCGTGGAGGAACAGTGTCAGAAGGAGATTGCAGTGGGACGATTTTCAGAGCCGTGGGAGGCTGACGAGCTGTATCCTGGGATGTACAGCATGCCGATTGGAGTCATTCCCAAGCCCAATTCGGACAAACTGCAGCTTGTGACCGACCACAGTGCCGGCAAATTCTCATTGAACTCCATGATTGCGAAGCCTGAACACAACAACAAAGTCCAGCTTGACAATATTCATGACCTCGGCCACAACCTGTTGCAAGTCCGCCACCTCTTGCCTCATCTGGAGCTTGATTTATTCAAGTCCGATGTTGCAGAGGCATATCGGCTGATGCCCATGCATCCGACTTGGCAAATCAAGCAGATTGTCACAGTTGGTCAAAGCGGATGGTCGACCGTTGTACGTTTTTGGAGGTCGTCGTTCAGGCAACATTTGGTGCGCGTTCATGAGTCTCGTGCTGTGGATCGCGGTGTACGTGAAGGTGATTCGAGACCTCCTGGGCTATTCGGACGACACCTTCTCGTGGGAGTACCGGGGCAATTCTGTCTGGTACGCTCCCTACGCGACACATCTCCCCCGAAAGCAGCGTGATCTACTCCGCTTATGGGATGAGCTCGGCATCCCTCATCGCGCC
>SEOQ01000878.1:0-11606 GCA_004679275.1 Dentipellis fragilis
TCCACTACGCCAGAGCACCCGCGTCGCTGCACCGAGCGNGATCAAACAGCGAGCCGATGCACAGGCCGCTGCCGCCGCCNNGCAAACAGCCCNTAATCGCGAGNTTCGCGAGCAGCGTCTTGCACGACGTCTCGCACGCGAAGCGGAAGTCGCAGCTCGCGAAGGGGGAGCAGAGGCGATTACCGATAATGAAGAGGATGAAGTGGAAGTGGAGACACGTACCGTTGAGAGNGAGGATAGCGAGGAGAACGACCCGGAGAGCGAAGAAATCGACCTAGCACTCGAACATGCCCTTCTTTCGCTNGTTTACGGCCCGGATCTCGTGCTCTTTGCGACCGAAGANGAACCGAGGACTTACCGCNAAGCGATGCNGAGCCNGCAGAGAGAGAAGTGGATGGGGAGCATGGGAGAGGAGTTCACGTCNCTCGAAGATAACGGAACGTGGGAGCTCGTTCCTCTTCCGGACGGACGCAATGCGATAGGCTGTAAGTGGACGTACAGGCTTAAGAAGAATCAGCTCGACATACCTGTTCGCCACAAGTCCCGTCTCGTCGCGCAAGGTTTCTCCCAACNTCCCGGAGTCGATTACAACGAGACGCACTCGCCTGTTGCTCGTTTCGAGTCGTTTCGACTGGTCTTCGCGCTCGCTGCAACCGAAGGCTGGATTCTCGAACAAGTCGACGTGAAATCTGCTTACCTTAANGGGACTCTCGANGAAGAAATCTATATGCGTNNGCCAGAAGGTTTCGTAGTTGAAGGTAAAGAACATTGGGTTCTGCACCTACTGAAGTCCATCTACGGGTTGAAGCAGTCGGGCCGTGTATGGAACAAGATGCTCGACCGCGCACTGCGCTCGATCGGCTTCACGCGCTCGCTCTCGGACCCGTGTGTCTACCGCTCCATCGTCATCATTCACGTCGACGACATGCTTCTCGCCGCGAGCACCACCAAAGAGATGCTGCAAGTCAAGATTGACTTCAGGACGTTGCCCTTCGAGACTGTGGAGCTCGGAGAACCCCGTTTGATGCTGGGTATGTCTATCTCACGCAATCCTGTCGAGAAGACGATCACGCTGTCGCAGACGCGCTATCTGCGAAACGGGCTCAAGCGCTTCCGGATGGATGACTGCAACCCCATCTCCACGCCCATGGACCCAGCCATACACCTCTCGAAAGCACAATGCCCAGCAACTCAGGATGAGATCGACGACATGAGAGGTAACGAGTACTCGTCCATCATCAGCGCCGTCATATACGCGTCCATGGCAACGCGTCCTGATCTCGTGTACACGGTCCAGTCGCTGTCCCAGTTCATGGCGAACCCCAGACGAGCACACCTCGCAGCGGCGAAGCGAGTCCTTCGGTACATCATGGGCACCTTGGATCTGGCTCTCGTGTATGGGGGAGACTTGCCACAGCGTGTCCCTGTTGGCTACACCGATGCGGACCACGGCAACGACCCCGACACATGCAAATCTGTCTCAGGCTATGCATTCTTCCTTGCCGGCAGCATTATTTCATGGAGCTCGACATTTTATTAGGGAACACGTCGTGAGGAAGAGTATTAGGTTGGAGTATGCTCCGACAGCGGAGTAAGGCTCCAACCATTTAATTTACGTGTAGGAGAAAGGAGTAAATACACGGTATACAATAAATGAAATGGTATATATAGTTTATACAGTTTAAAAACAGTTTATTGTGACTGAGCCTTCATGCTCATTACTGCCTCGTAAAGTACAGGGTCCCGAAGCCAATGCTTTGTGCAAAGCAATCTAGTGATGGACTCAGCTTTAAGCAATGCATGCAGGTCTCGGCAGAGGGGGCAGGAATTTTGCCCCGCGGCGAGCGGTGCTATAGGGCTTGATTGTCGTCGTTATTGGGTCCTCCGGGTGCTCTGCAGCAACTGGTGAGTGGCCGGCATCAGTAAAAGTGGCAGTCCCTGAAGGTCTGACGGTCCTGAAGGATTCTTTCAGGACCGTCAGGACCTGCAGGACTCTCAGGTCGACAGACTTCGAACAATTATAATTTTCTAAACCTGAAGTATGTACAAAAACGAGCATAGTACTACGTAAATAATACGATCTCGACTCCCGCCAACGAATAACTCGAACAGTTACCTCTTGCGACGCACACAAATGTGCGAGGGCATCCCGAGCCTTGACCCCATGGCTAACCAGATGCACAAGATGGCCTAGGGCAAAGCTTTTGCACTATTGCATGTTGCAAAGGCCAGACAAGCGACTCCCTGAAGGTAGGGAGGTCCCAAGACATGCATGAGAGGGTGCGACGTGCCCGAACGCACCAAGAAGCCCACGCGCTCCCCTTCTGGGCGCACCACTATCCCCGCTACACTCCCAGATCCTACCGCACGTCCCCTCTGAGGGAGGCCGTAGTGCCGGCACACCGAACGACCTGCTTGTCCGCACGTCCGTGGGAGGTGGTAGCCGCCAGCTGACGCATATAGCGAATGCAACATAGGCATGCGTGGATTCGCGACGCGTGCATGTGCTCACAGATGTACGTGATATGAGGGACTCGTCAGCGATGCNTGTATCGGTCAAGTTCGCGGCGCAGCGGCTGCTGAAAGACTTGAGCAGGAAGGGCATGAGTAAGGGTGGCAACTCGAAAACTTACATGTATGCAGAAGGGCACGAATCGGCGGCCTGGCGATGGAGCAAGCTGTTGATGTCACATGGATACGTACAATGGCCGACTCCGGGACATTAAGTGCTGTAGCTTCGAGCTTCAAGCTCAAGGACCAGGACTTGATTTGCCATGTGAGTATGTCGAGAACTTGAAGTTGTCGTACTGACGAGTGAAGCCGAGGTGCGTGACGTAACCCAGAGTCTTTGTGGCTGACGACGACTGTATAGGACCAACTAGGCCTCTGATTGGCTAGTCAATATAGTCAGCGCCGCGTCCAAGTCGTTCTGCACTTCCAATTGCTCCGCCAAACGAGCACACCCTTCAATCAATGGAAGGGCGCAGCAATACAGAACCGGGCGAATAGTACTGGGTGTGTAAGCATCGTGCCGCACCTTTCTACTGAAGCTTCCTACACCAGTGACGTTCAAATTATCGCTCTAGGAGAACCGCAAGGCACGTACGATCAAGGGAATTGTCTTTGGGGACGCCCGCAGCCCGCGGCGCAGGTGCGCGCCGCAGCTGATGCCGGAGCAGGATGATGTGCTCACCTTGGTTGGCAATGCGTGGACCTTGGACGATGCGGTGGTTGCAGCTATGCCAGGCGCGGATGGAGAGGGCGGTTGCAGGCGGGAGATCCGGCAATATGGAGCACAGAGGTGGGCTTGTGGCTGTGGCTGTGTGGGTGGAGAGCGGGAGGGCACGAGAGATGGCATGGCCGCGTGCGCGAGCCGCTTTACTACGTGCACCGAGTGCCGTGCACTGTCACGGTCCCGCTCGCTGTCGTGAGCCGTAATCGTGCTTGTGCTGGCCGCGTTCTCACTCGTATTCCCTGCGTCCTAGTGAGATTCAGACTCGTCCCGAGCTGAACGTCCGCGCAGCCGGTCGCGACCTGTCCATGCTCGCCGCGCGATCACGCACCTCGGCATGCAGCTCAGGCGACGAGAGAAGCCTGAGCATAGCTGTATGCATGCCTTTTCATTCACTCACCTTTCATCTTTCATTCGCACTGTCGCTTCGTAGGTCCACATTGACGGCCAGGTCTGCAAAACCTGATTCACCGCGTGGCCCATCCACCCCTGCGCTCGCGCTCGCTGATAATTACGACGGGTCTTTTTTTGGGAGACTTCTAGCATGTTAGGAGAGGTGTATATAGTTCTGTTGTAGGGTATTATCTGTGAAATATAGTAATTGAGCATGTAAATTTCGAGACCTAGGGTGTCTGCAGCCTGAGGCCTGCAGTCTGAAGCTGTTATTTCGAAGCTCCTGACAGCTCTTTCTCGACGTCCTGATGTCTGAAGCCCTGAACGTCCTGAGAGGTCCTGAGAGGTCCTGCGGCAGGCCCCGCAGATGATTATGTGGTTTACTGATGTACTGGAGGGCCTGCGGTAGCTCGTGGGTCGTGAGTAAGTATGGTATGCCGGTGTTGATCTCTTCGGAAGTCCAATCGTCAGGCGGGGTCGATTGTAAACGAACAGCAGCACCCGCCATAGATGGGTGGCAGATGGCTCTCTGAACGCGTGACTGATTAAAGTCATATAGTGTCAGGCTTATTCTCTCGGTGTCGGCATCGGTGGATAGGCTTGCAAATCGCATCGCGGCGGTCTGAGAAGGGTCCCACTCAACAAGGGTGGTGAAGGAATCGAGGTGCACATGAGATTCTCCCCATGCTTTCCATGGGTATACCCTTGGCAGCTTCTCTGAGTTGGACAGCCCTGATGTGGATAGACTGGTGTGTGGCGCAGTGGACACCTGTATGAGCTGCCGCAATACAGACCCCAGAAATAAAAGTGTCGTGATGCCGGCGTAGTCGCTAATGAGGTGAACAGAGACAAGATTGTCAGAGAAGTCACCAGAGTAGTGCAATGGAGGACTCGGGTATGGTTCTATTCTGACGACGGGGTGCCACTGGCATAGAGGTTCTCCCAGAGAAAGCTCAAACTGGTAAGTTTTATCATGGCAGCCACATTGATCTGGTCCGTGGGTTCTTAAGTCGTAAACAGCAAGAGTCGCCACACTGTCGAAGCAGCCTGCATGTATCCCAAAGCCTGCCAGCAGATGGTCCTCGTCCAGAAAAGAGCTTGAGTATAGGTCCTTGCACCGTAGTTCCTAGTATGTTCGTTGAAATGTCAACATCAAGATATGCAGATTGCAACAGGACTCCGCAGCCTTAACAATAGATCAATCACTTACAAATCGTTTTATTCCCTGCTTCCAAGCCCACACAATGGCTGCCATGGGTGAATAGGGATCGTAGCAGTGCACAACCAGTTGTTCTTTCAATACCGCCACAATGTGTTTGGTACCACCGCTCCATTTGAGATCCCATTCGAGGTAAGGATGGCTGGCGAGCGGGTGTACTTTGCCTGATGAAAGCGAGTGAAGATAGATCCGCACGATTTTCTTGCCGCTGCTGAACGTGGACCATTGAGTATTGTAAGCACGTCCAATGATGACTAAGAAATGAAGGTACGCACGCTTCGAGTTGCACACCTTCCATCAACAGATCCTGCAAGTAATCGATCTCCCAGAACTGACAGTTCAGTCTGAGCACCACTGTCCATTGACGAAGCTCTAGGACTCCCAGCCGACGGGACGTGAAGCGCCGAAATGTGATCTCCGGCTCCCCGTCCCTCCTCTGCCCAACCACATTTCCAGATGCCTTAATCCACGCCTGTGGATGCAAGGGAGTAGCTGGTCTTGCTTCCACCGAGATGAGATCCCGCACCGCTGCCTGATGATCCCTTATGACCTGGAGCCACTCGATAGAAGACAGCTTTCCGGGAGGTTCGATTGGCAGGCAGCTCAGAGACAGTTTGACCTTGTAGTTCAATACGCTGTTGTCTTTGATGAGGGAGCACCATAGTTTACAAACCTAAGCACAAGAAATCGATTAGCCATATGAACGGGGGTGATAAAGTCAACTGTTCGCACTCATGAAACTCTGACAAGACTGCAAGCGTCCAGACAACCGAATATATGTGTCAGAGTCTCCAGAGGCAACCCAAGCGTGTTATATTGAAGATCCAGTGGGTTTTGACTTCCAGGCCACACAGCATCGGCACGAGAGACAGATGGATTGGTCGATAGTTGGCCAGAAACTTCAAGATGCTCAGATGTCGCCGGCAAACTCAGAGGTGGCTTTGGGGTAAGCATGTTTGATGTAATCATAGCTATCACAGATTCGAAAGGCACCCAAATCTCTCCGGTATGTCGGGCAATTCAGTCAGAGTTGCAGTGAAGGAGGAGAAGCAGGAGGAGAAGGAGTTACTAGTAGTATGTGGCCCCAAAGTTGAACCAAACTCGGCAACAATAATGGAGTCGGGGTGCCACGTGCACCTCTATAGGGTTCCGGCTCGTCGGCGTTCAGACCGACTCGGACTCGAGAGGCTCATCACAGTCTTGTCAAGACTGGTGCGAGACGACTAGAGAACCACCCAAGTCACCGACCGGACCCGGGTATGAGAGAAAGTGAGGCGGACGAGAGTGCNGANGAGGTCAAAGGCGCAGTGNAGCTGGTATTGCCAGGTACAGTANNAGGTAGANGAAATGGACAATCTAGGGAACTATGGACAGAGACAAGCNGTATATATGTNNCAGNGAACAATAGNGAAGNNTCCAGAATGNGAANAATAGGGAACCGGAATGGGTACAGTAGTGTACAGTGATGGGCACAGCCCGGANCATGTGAGAACAATAGAACGATAGGGGAAGCTGTGAAGTCCAGACTGGAAATGAGATAAGATAAGATAAGGGGTCAGGGAACTGGTGTGCATGTGATCAGTGGCTGTGGTCATGTGATGGGATGCGTCGCATGGAAGGAGGCAAGGAAAGTGACAAGAAATGGAGCGATCCTTGACAGCCACCCTCTCCCACCCCCCTAGTGCCCTCTTGTGCCCCCACTCCACCATCTCACACCTCCACCACGCTCTCTCGCCCATGCTGCACTCTTGCGCTGCCGCCATGATCTCACGTGCCCACACCACCCTCTTGCACCACCGCCACTGCCTCGTGCCCCAGCACTGCTGTCACGAGCCCTGGTGCTATCCATGCTCATCTCTGCCACCTTTGCTCACCTCCGCCACACTCACTCATCCCCACCACCCTCTCTCATCCCCACCACCCTCTGTCATGCCCTAGCCATTCTCGCTCGCCCCTGCGCCACCATCTCGAGCTGCCGCTGCTGTCTCAAGCACCTGCACCTTCATCTTGCATCCCTGCAATGCCTGCGCTCACCCCTACTAGTTGGGAGTAGGCCATCACAAGTGTGGCAGATCTGATTCAGCTAAGGAAAAGCATTCACTTTCTTCAAATAATCCAACTTGCAATGTTCTCAATCAGTTCTTGATGCCAAGAGCTATTTTATTTATTTTATTTATCTGGTTTCATGACACATCACATAATTGTTATACTAACATGTACAACAATTGTTTATTATTGATATCTCTAGAATCTGTCTGATTCTACTTTGATTATTTGGAATGAGTCTGAGATTATTTGATTTTATTTGACTTCATCTGATTTTTTATGATTTTCTCTGATTTTATTCGATTTTATTCAATTTGTTTTGAATTGTTTGGCTTGATCTGGCTTGATCTGATTTGATGCAAATTTTTTTGCATTTTATTGAATTTTATTCCACATGAAAAAAAGTGAATTTTAAAGTGTGCAGTGTTTATAATGATCTTCTAAGCCAGGCTTTTGTGACTTTTGTTTCTTTTTCATGCAAACATGTGTCACAATTGGTCATTTTTGATGTCTCTGAAATTTGGCTTATTCTACTCCAATTATTTGAAGCTGAGTCTGAGCTTACTGGACTTTGTCTGATTTTATCTAATCTTATCTTATTTGATTTGATTTTATCCAATTTTATCCAATTTTATCTGATTTTACTTGATTTTACTTGATTTTATTCGATTTTATTCGATTTTATTCGATTTTTTCTGATTTTTCTAACTCAACTTGACTTGATTTGATCTGATCTGATTTTTTCGCATTTTATTGGATTTTATTACACATACAAAAAGCGAAATTTGAAGTATATAGTGTTTGTAGTGACCTTAGAACTAGCACATAAGCCGGACTTTTGTTACTTTGAGGTAAGTATGTGTACTGTATGTGATTGAAGTATAACACAGTCATTTGGCCTAATGGTTAAGCTGATGCTTTGGCTAGCAATTTCTGAGGCCTTGAGTTCAATTCATGCTCTGGCCAGAATTTTGTCAAGTCGAAAATTGTGCATCAGATGAGCCCGGGATCCCGGATCCCGGGCTCGTGTGCTTAAGGTGTCATGTGACCATAAAACATNTGATTGTATTTGAATTTTAATCAACTTTGAATAATTGTGCCCTATGATGGATTTGAACTAAGAGCCTCTAGGACAGTTGCCGCGTCATGCCGGAGTGTGAGAAAGCATTTCCTGTTTGTACGATTAGAACTTTCGACGCGTCTGCGAGCTCTCTCTAATTAAAAGTGATTCATAGCTGAATCAGAACTCTGACGGTATGTTTCTGAAGCTGACGAGTCCTGTGCTGCTGGTGCAGATATGCGCGCGAAGATCATGCCGAAGATCCCTCTGGGTTGCACTACAGGATGTGTGATGGCAATCGCGCGCATCTCGAGCCAGAGAAATGGAGGGTCCCGCGGAAGCTGGTCGCATCAACCTGCAAGGTTCGGCAGCCCGGAAGCGAGAACAAGGAGTGAGCGCGACGTCCGATCGTACACTCGCGCTCGACTGACTGTTTTGCAGGTGCCTACCAGCCTACACCTTCGAGTTCAAATGTTCACCACGGTGTCCAGGAGAACGTTCAAGCGGCGGTAGACATAACTGACTGGCGCCAATGCGAAGCTCGACAAGATGCGCTGCATGGCGCTTGCGCCTCGAGGACTCGGATCAACATGCCAGGTAACTCGCCCATCTGCCAACCCTCGTCTTCCTGTGCACTCCCTCGCCCATGACTTTTTATTTTTGGTGCACATGTCCCTCCTACATCCTCTCTCGCGCTGCATCTCGCAGCCTTTGACGTCCGGTTGTCGATTGCGGCGGTGCCCCGAGAAGCGACACTGCGTCATGATGTCAGGAACGGCGGTGCATTCACGGCCAGGGGTAGCGCACCTCACGTCTCTGCCGCCTATCTCATTGCTCCCACCGTCCCTGGTCGTCCGCCAGCACAAACCTCACCCCGTCGTGCCGGCCCTCGCACCCTGGCAATCGCGCCTGCACTGTCGCGTCCTGGCCGTCCCGCTTGGGAGCGAAGAAGAACAGAAAAGACAATACAGACTGCACGTCAGCCCTTGTGGACATGACGTGTATCGCACAATGTGGCCCATCGCTCCCTGTCCAAGTTGATGCTCACGTGTTCACTCCATCGCGTCGTCAAGCTCACTCCGTCGCAATTGGGCCGCCGCGTCCTCTCCGTCGTGCGGTCGCTCTCATGGATCCTTGGCCATCCTCCTCGTCGTTCGCCAACAGGCACATTCTGCACGCCTGGGGGGGACATGCGACGCACGCTTTCGACGACCGCGCCATACCACCGAGTCGAGGACGGCCACGACAGCACCGCCGGTGAATACCGCTCCGCCATGCGGGCGTTTGCAAAGAGAGCGAGCCCACTCGTCGCCCTGACGTGGCTACAGGGGGACAAGACTCATCACACCATCAAGCTGTGTCAAGCCCGGGCGGGCTCATCCTCCATCGCTCCCTCACTCACTCGTATTGCGCCCTCTCCAGGTTCTGTCGTCGCCTTGCCTCACTCACGCCGTCACGCGGTCATGCGGTCGCGCACCCGCCGTCGCACCACTGCATCCCCTCGCGCCATCCTCTCTAGCGCCGTTGCACCCTCTCCGTCGTGTTGGCTGTCTGCCACGCATCTCGTTGCTCCCACCCATGCCTGGTCGTCCATCTGCCCACCATTGTCTTCCCGCGTACTCCCTCGCCCGCAACTTCTTTATCTTGGGTGCACCACGTCCCTTGTGCCTCCTCTGTCTGCCACATCTCGCATGCAGACATGCGCCTTTGACGCCCGGTTGTCGATGGCGACGACCTGGAACTCGGGCAGCGGCGCCCTGAGAAACAACACTGCGTCANGATGTCAGTGAGGGCGGCACCCCGCGTCTCTCCTGCCTATCCCGTTGCTCCCACCTGCCCCTAGGCGCCTGCCAGTATGCACCTTCTGCCCGCCGGCGCAACATGCGCCTAACATATATTGCACAGTCAAGCCGCGTCATCTGACACACGCCGTCGCGCACCACTGCTGCTTGCAATGCACGAACGCGATGCGTCACTCATGGCTGGCAGCGTCCGTAGTGCTGTGGCCTCCCGTGCAATGCCTGGCCCGGCTACGGCGCTCGATGCCCGGGCGCTCGTCGCTGAACTGCACCATTCAGCAGTGGCTGCTGCAGACTGCGACGAGCTCTGTTAAGATGGGACCCGCGGTGCAGGTCGCGTCACCGTGCGAGGTTCGGTGCCCAGGAGTGATAAGGAGCGCGACATCACCGATCCCTCATCAACTTCCGTGAGTTCCCTCCGCCCACGTCTGCTGCCGCCACTGTGCCTCTGACTATAACCATTCCCCAGACCCCTGCGCATGAATCTGAACTTCGTGCCCTAATCCGGAAGGTGGTGACGGCGATGATGACCATGCCGAGCCCGACCAGCTAGAGATCGAACCAGAAACAGAACACGAGTATGAACATGAACACGGGCAGGCATGAGTTGGACTGTCTCACCTCGCGCGCGAACTCGCCCATGCCTCTTCCCGTGCCTGTGCCCACCTAGCGCCTGCAAGAGCCGTACCGCCCCCCAACACACACCAAGCTGCAGATGGTCATCATGTTCACTCTTCCGCGCTGTGCCGTCGCCGTCGCCCCGTGGTACTCGTCGCACTTGCCACCGCGTTCACGCCATCTTTCGTGCAGGCCATCACAAACCACTCAATTTCTTCAATTCCATGGTGAATATGCAATACATATGCAATCTGTCCACCACCCATTGCCACTGCCAACCCTACCTGCACGCAATATCGTCCGTTGTGCTCTGGACCATCACGCTTTCGCGTTCGGTCCACGCGTTGTCACCCTCACCCTCGTGCCATCGCATTCTGGCTGTCGCACCCACACTCTCCATGACCCCATCACATCGTCGCACGCTTGCGCTGTCGTGTCCTGATGTACCTGTCCACCGGTCTTCAGTTGATTGAGGCATTTCTGGGCATTGCGGCAGTCAGATATAATAGGCATATTGTATGTTTAACAACGAACCGTGATGGCACAGCATTTGCTTGCCACCTTGCCCATGCCAACTTCCCCTCCTCCGTATCCGACTGTGTTTGACTTTCTTCAGCTGGGACTAGGACTGGGTCCTCTTCAGAATTGGGCACTAGCTCCTTGTCAACAAGGGTGTGGCCACTGGCTTCTGCGGAGGGTGTCAAATGCGATGTCTTCAATCACTTGGGATCAGACGAGGTTGTGGCTTCGTTTGCGCGGCTTCGCTTGCCACTCCGAGTTGCCGCTCTCGTCGGGCTTGGCACGATTTGATTTTCTTTTGAGCTTGAGNGCAGGGTGGGTGGGACAGGATTGATGGTTGTAGGTACAGCAGGAGCAATCGGGAGGTACGAGCAAAGAAGCCCATTGGATGAGTAAGTCAGTCTCAACTCCTATGCTGAATCTTGAGTCTAAAGTGTTCGAAGATGACATAGA
The DNA here is from genome assembly GCA_004679275.1 of Dentipellis fragilis. Taxonomy (NCBI): domain Eukaryota; kingdom Fungi; phylum Basidiomycota; class Agaricomycetes; order Russulales; family Hericiaceae; genus Dentipellis; species Dentipellis fragilis. The sequence goes on from SEOQ01000878.1 coordinate 11,340, forward strand.
ACACACCTGGCCTGCCGGAGGCATGGGGATGAGAATCAGGCTGGGTGGCAGTCTGTTGTCGTTGGCCTCGGGCATCACAAGAGCTGCTGTGTGGTGGTGAACAGTGTGCGGCAGGATGCCAAGGTACATGATGATTATCAAACGGCCCAGATAAGCACGTGATCACTTTCGCGATTCGCTGTCCTAGTGCATGCACACGCTCACTAGCCTCCACCTCTCGTGTGCCCATGCCTGCCCACCTACCCATCGCCGTATCTCGTCCCCTGC
>SEOQ01000879.1:0-11592 GCA_004679275.1 Dentipellis fragilis
CACGGGTGAGNGGGGGCCACAGAGCCGCCCGCGCAGCCGGGCGGCGGCAGTGGCCCACCTGTGGAGTAGAGATGAACTCCGTTATCTTTTTCTTTTTCTCGAGCGCGGTATCGACACATCGTTTTCCGTGCGAAGGCACGGGTCATCGGCTAGTTATTTACATATCATATCATTGCATAACAAAACCGACAGAGCGTGCAAAAATGAATATACAAACATGACGCAGAACCCATACCTATAGCTAATGCCAGCACCCTCCATCCACGTAAAATACCCACCCGCAGGTCCATCATTCCTACCCGCTACGCCACGCAAGAATCTATACCGTGAACCATGTGCATGAGTAGTCGATCGTAAGTAAGTGCAGCTGACAAGATCTACACCAAAGCTAAGTATATGTACAATCCGAAATGCATCCCTCCCCTCAACAACCCACAGCCCACAGCCCACAACTCACGACTCACATCAAAACAAATCCGACCCAGGGAACAACCCACTCATCCCCATCCCCTCCTCCTCATCCCGTCCCCTCCTCGCGCTCGCACTNACNCTNGCACTAGCATTCGCGCTCCCCGAGCCGACATCATACCCCCTCGCTCGCTCCGGCGACGACGCGGGCATCCCACCAGCCCATTTCGGCGGCGACGCCGGCAAGCTAGGTCCCACACTCGCCTCCAGCTCCTCGCCATGGTCAAACGCATGCAAGAACGGATCGACGTCGACGTCCAGCTCCGCCTCCAGGTCCACATCCTCGACCTCCTCCTGGTGCGTGTAGATCTCACGCAGGGGCGGCTCAGGCACGGGCTCGGGTGACGACTCGGGCGACGGCGAGGAGAGGTGCTCGACGCGTTGCGAGATGGGCTGCTGCGGCTTTGGGCGTGGGGGCGGTTGAGAGGGCGTCGACGCGAGTGTGGCACGCGAGTGGGAGGGCGCGGCGCGGGAAGTTGTTGTGCGCGTGCGGGAGGGGGCGGTGGAGCGATGAGAGTCAAGTTCGAACTTTGCAGAGGAGATCAGCGGTACTGTAAGATGACATGGCAAGGCAAAGGCGCGTACCAACTCGAACACCTCTGCTCTCCGGCTCTCCCCAACATCCTTATCAATGCAATAGCACATGTACAACGTGTCCGCGCTACATACGCGTCAGCTTTGAGATCGCTTTGACAACGAAGAACAACATACACATCCTTAACGAGCCCGACGCAGAACAGACCTACGAGAGCCGTGACACCGCCCGCAAGGAACGCCGCGCCAAGTGCCTCCGCAGGCGCACCCAACGTATGCGCGACGAACAGGTACGTTATAAGCGCAGATGGGAACGTCAGCGTGAGCGGCGCGATCGTCAGCAATGTCAGCGGGGCTGCACGATCACAACCGAAGTCAGCTACACGGTTCCTCCACGGAGCAGAAGACGATGCACGCACGCTCGGTCTTGAACCGCCGCCTGTACCGCGCGCTCACAGTCGTGCCAACACCCTTGCTCTCAACCACAGCGATCAAAGCCCGCGCGCGTCTCGCCGCCGGCCAAAACGGGTCGCCCGTGATCCCAACGTACACGAGTGCATGGGCGCTCAGGGTGCCCGCAGCACCCTCGAGATACCCAGCAGCCACCCCCGCGGCGTACGCGAGCGGGCGGGCTGCAAGCGGGAGATAGAGGGGCGCGCGACGAAGGAGAATCGTGAGGATCGTCAGGGCGCGGACGCCAGTCAGAATGAGCGCGGAGAGCGCGATCGTGCCCAGCGAAGGTTGCGAGGCGCGTGTGAGCGCCGCGTGGATGGTATGTGTCGACGTTGGGGGCAGCGGTGCCAGGTCCGGGCTGCATGGAGTAAATACTGGACATGAGGCTGGGATGATAACGAGAAAAAAAGGCGAGCGCACTCGGCAAAGTACCACGCGGCAATAACGCCCGCGGTCGTAACACGGAGCACCCCACGCGCAACGCCCCATGTCCACAGCCAGATGCCGGCAGCAGCGACAATTGCCCAGTTTGCCCAGCCCTTGACGTGCCATTGCCAGCCTCCCGCGGGGTGCAGAAAGTACCCGATGAGAAGCAGGCGGAAGATGAGCGTTAAGAAGGGAATGGAAGCAATGAGGACGGCGAGAAGGACGGAGGGCGAGAGGGCGAGGAGAAAGGGGTTCGCGGCGAGGAGGTCTGTCGTTTGCGTAAGGAGAGCAGACGCCATGTGCATGTCTCGCGGAAGATGGACGAGCCGCCGAGCGGTAAGCAAGGCTAGTGCAAGGGGCACTAACGAGAAAAGACGCAAGCTACAAAAGGCGCGTGAGTTCGCTAGTACAAAAAATGGCATTTGCTGCACTCACCCCCATGTCTCGCCCCATGTTGGCTCGGTGTTGGCATCCCACATGAAACTCCCGACAAATGCCCATATCGCGGATATCAGCAATGTCGTAGGCACAAATACAGAAGTTGCAAAGACGACGGGGCGCACGAATATACGCAGCAGGGCGATATGCGTATATGACACGATCGCACTGACGAAGGTCAAGATGATGAGCATCGGGACGGTATGAAGGAAGGTAGTGTATGGGAGGGACTGCTGGTGCTTGGGGGGTTTGCGGGTGAGGAAGAGGATGAGGATGGAAAAGAATACGCAGAGCGAAAGCCCCGTACACCAGACGGCAGTCCATATCGAGTCGTTGTACTTTCGTCTCGAGCGGGAGACGTGCCGCGGGTCTGGAAGGGAGAAGACGTCGAGCGGTCGTGTGCGACCATCGCGCGGGAGCAGCGACTCGGTAAGGGAGAGCGACACGGCCGTGCGGGGCGGGGGCGGCACTGGCGGCGATCTGGACGAAGGGGCGGGCGGCGGGGGTCGGTGTTCGTGTGGGCGCTGGGTGCGCGCGAGGGCGGGATTGAGGAGATCGGCAGGAGGGGTGCCTGAATCGGAAGAAGAGGACGGCGCCGGTGACGGCGAGCGGAGCGGCGACGCCTGGTGCGCCAGCCAGCCACGACTGGGCTCGCCTTCTGAGGGAGCATGCGAGTCTAAGAGAGGCATGGAGTGAGGATCGTAGTGTGTCCTGCTTCCTCCGGCGAAGAGATTGGGATCGTCCTCGTCAAGGCGCAGATACGGGTCGTCGTCGTCGTGATCGGCATGATGGCGTGAGCTGAGAGCGCGGCTGGCCGTAACGTCGCTGGCGCGGAGATGGGGATCATCGAGGTCGTCGAGGTCCGAGTCGTTGTTACCTGCGCGGGATGCATCGTCGTCGGTGGTGAAGGAGAAGAAGAGGGGTTGAGACGACGAGAGGCTGGATGCGGGGTTGCGCTGGCGGTTGAGAAACTGCGACGCGTAGGTCGCAAAGGAGGCGGTCATGTCGACGGGGACGATACTCGGGGAGCTGGAGGCATGCGAGGAGAGGCTGCTGCACAGGCTCTTTCTCCCGCAGACGCGTCCTCTACGTAACCGTGGGAACAAGTCCCGCACAAGTCAACCTCTGTCCATGCCGCGTCCTCCCCCAGCACACATCGCCACTATCTACAAAGCTTCGGCATAATTCTCATGTCTGGTTGGCTCAGCTGGTTAGAGCGCAGGTCTCATATTTCTATGAGTCATGGTATTTCTTGACCTAATCCTGAGGTCGTGAGTTCGATCCTCACACCGGACACTGACTACTGGTTCTTGCGGTTTAATTTTTCATATCAAGTTGAACTCAAACATTTCAAGGAAACCAGTATAAATATCACGCACCAGCTCCATGCTGATGATTTCAAACCCTGGACAGCTATGGAACATTAGCGACACCCAAGAACACGATGAATGAGAATGGCCCTGGAATACATATGTTTTGTTCTCTGAGAAGCGCCAGAAAAAATATACGAGTATTGTGTGACGCCAACTGCAGCACCCGTGCCAACATGGAAGACCACACGAGTCGGAACGAGCTACCCCTCCATTTGCATCCCGAGCGCGTACCGCGCCTCCCCCACTCGGCCGAACGCTGCACACAAGCGCGTTACGCGCCTCCCAAGAAACTTAGAAGAGCGCCCAACCCACGAGCAGCCTAGCGCCATAGGCGTCACGGTGACTCGGGAGCGCTGAGCAGCAATTGCAATATTTGCAATTGCGTCGTCGGCGATGCGCCATGCGCAATCGAGGGATGGCGCCAGCGTAGGGCGGCGCTCGAGCTGGTGATTTGAGAGCGACGGAGACACCGAGGGGCCGAGGGCCAAGTGTGGCTGACTGAGCTAGGTACTTGCTCCAGTGCGATTACAAGAACAGGACAGCAGAATGGCATAGATTTATGGGTTGCCATCGTCAGTTCGCCCGAGTCCGAGTCCAAGTCCAAGGCAGCTGCAACCAAAGTTTAACATCTAAGTGTCATACCAACCATAACACGGAGGCGAAACACCGAACCACGGCTACCCATGGCCACGAGCCAAACGGTTGACCGGGACCTACCACCGACCAATGTTTCACCCTGGCCTCCCAACCCCAATCCCGAGTCCGAACCCGAACTCAAACCCAAACCCAACCCCGCGTCGCAAGGGCCAGGGGCGACACATGCACAGCGCTCGGGCTCAACCTCAGACTGACTCGCCCTGCATGATGATGCCCGGCGGAACCGTGGCTCGGACTTGGACTCACCACTCACCGACACACCGATACACCGCCACACCGCCACGCAGGCAAACAACCGCCGGCCACGCAGATCGTGCCTTCGACCTAACGCTGCACGCCAATCTTGTGCGCCAAGTTGCGCGGGAGATGGGGACCGAGGCGTGGCGCTCGGCCAGGGGTTGGTGGTTGTGGGTAGCGCAGGCCCCGGGACAGGGGAAGGTGTGCACGCGAGCGCGGGCGCGGACGGCCTGGGGCGAGGGCTTGGCCTTGCGGTGGGTGATGGCGATGCCGGCGGGGGTCGAGCGCACGTCGATGGTCTAACGTCCCAAGTCACAGACGTCAGACCCTCCGACGTATCAGCGGAGGAGAACGGGGAAACGCACCTTCGCGTTAGCGATGCCGGAGTACTTGTGCGAGTGGATGTTGGTGAGGTTTCCCTGCGGACGACAGATGCATCAGCTCGCGTGTTCCTTTCGCATGTCGAGAGTAGGATATCGACTCACAGGCTCCTTGGAGAAGATGGGACCCTCCGGAACCCGCTTCACAATGAAGGAGTTGGACTTCTGCACTCCGGGAGGCGCAAAAAATGCGAGAAAATCGTCAGTGCGTCCTGTGCGCGGGCGACGCGGAGGGGAGACGTACGCGGACGAGGAGCCACTCGAGATCGTTGGACATGGTAGAGGATTGTACGGGTGAGGACGTCGGGCGCTTATGTGGCCGGGATTGAGCGTCGGTGGCTTGAGCTAACTGTACAGTAGCCCAAACAAGTGCAAATAACGCGCTGCGGTGGGACAGGCGCGCAGGCGCGTTTGGGCGTCTAAGACCGTGGAACAGGTTCGAGTTCGGTCTTTTCATTTTGTGTGTACTCGTCGAGTATACTGCATCGGCCAGCTTGCGGCGGTCCCGAACGGAATCCAACATAATTCCACAATTCACAATTGTGAGCCATCCTTATTTCATTTCGGCATTCATCAATGCTCCATATACAAAAGCGTAATAAGTAACTCCTCCGAGGACCTGAACTTCAGCACGATTTCCCAAGAAAATAGTGAAACGTCCGACATGTGCAAACCAGGTAAATAGTCTGTACTCCCTAGATTGTGTCCGACCTTTGTTAGATGGCAAGCGAATATCTGAAAACATAACATCGTTATATCAAGAGTTGAAGGAAGAGCTAATCGATCGTCACGTACGTGGTGCTAACATTTGTCTGCTTGATACCATCCAAGGGGATCGGGACACCCAGCTTGCCATTAATCGTAGCAACCCTGTCAGAGTCATCGCACCGTCAGCCCTANNTACCACATATACACACACCCGCCACCGACGTACCTCACTTGTACATCCGCATTCAGAATATCCAGCTCGCCAAGCGGGATGATCGGCAGCGACGCGAGCGCGCCCTGCGTGAGCGTAACGTTCCCGAAGGTGCCGCTGTTCGCGGTGCCCAAGGCGGGCACGACGAAGGTCGTGAACGGCTGGTCGAAGTGCGAGTAGATCGTGCCGTTCACGCCCGCGTCGGTCGTCGCGTGGTCGATCGTGATTTCAAAAGGGAGGGGGTTCTTTACTGGAATCGGAGAGTATTGGCCTGAGCACAAGAGAACGGGGATCTGGGTAAGATTGTGTATGGACGTACCGGTAAAGTTGACACTGGTGGACATGGCATGAGGGTTAGTTAGTTGCTGCGTGGGATATGCGCAGATACGCACGAGACGAGGTTCGTAACCAAAGTGTCGAGCTGTACGCCCCATAGGTATCGGTTTCGTGCTATAAACACACCACACGCGCCGAACGCGTCAAAGGGCAACGCACCGTGATGAACACATTGATATGCTGTACAAGGTCAACACCGAGCAAGTTCAGAATCTCCCCGAGGTCAAAACCATCCGGCAAAGGTGCAGTCACAGTTGCAGTCGGGGCTGCGAATACCAATCCTGGCCCGAGCAGAGCAAGCGCGAACGCAGAGAGGATAGCGAAAGGGAACACGAAGCTGGGGATCTGCATCGTGATTCCTGAGGAATCTCGACACCTTGGTCGCATGTTGCGCAAGGGGATTTATAGGCTTCAAATGGGGCGTTGCCATACTCAGGGACATGATTTGTGCCCTGGGTCACGAAGCAAGCTTCCAAACCTTCAGTTCATCAATTGCGAGAAGGGATCATATGCTTCGACGTAGCATATGACCGCGGCTCATCTTTTTGAAGACTGCCGACGAACTGGAGAACCTGAATACGATGCTCGGAGGCGAGTGGTATCTGCTCTGGGTTTCATATGCGTTGGTGGTCAGTGTGGTGCTATGAGGGGAGCAGGTGAAGTCGCAGCGTAAATTGAAGGGAGTTCGGCGCCCGCCGGCTACACGTGCTTCCGAGCTTATTTCCCCGCATCACGTGGATGACGCGACTTTTCGGAACGCGTCGCGCTCTGGTTCTTTCTTTCTCCTACCCCCATTTACTCGTCCTGACCGTCCTCAATAGCGGTAAGAGTCCACCGAAAAAGTGTCATTAACGCGCTCATGCTTTTTTACGTCGCTTATCTCTATTTCTATGCAGCTGCCGCGACCATTGAGGGTTGCAATAGCGAGCGCTTACCGCCAATTATCGGAGAGGCACATCCTATTCTTTAGGTTGAAGACCTTCACCATCGTGGAGCAAGGCGAGCTCCGTCGAAATAAAATCGACGCGGTATTTGACGTCGAATATATCCCTCCGCTGCAATGCACGGGCCGTCTATGGGTGTAACGTCAATATCAAGCCTTCTATGCTGGCTATATGCTGTTGTACTCGACACACGCATCCATGGCTGTTTATGGTACTTGCGGCACTTCTTGTGCGGTAGTGGATCTCCTGGGTATGGTAAGCAGATACACTGTTGCATTGCTCAGATGCTCGCTAACCCATCCATTCCCGAAGGGCAGAAATCGAGGCGGGCCATGCGTGGGACCGGTTCATGCCAGATACCCAGAATGATGTATCAGACGCTGGTGGCGTTCACCTTCTGAGCTCTGGTGAGGAGCCAGCAAGGAGCCAGCAGGATTCACAGACGCTCCTTTCGCGCGAGGATCATACTCAGGAGCTCCAGCGGCGTCTGCATGAGAAGATGTCGCACATGGGTGCATCCTTCTTTTCACGTTGAATGGCGCTCCTGTGTTCGAGCACGACTGAGCGATTCTGTTGTAGAGGGCGCCCGCGCAGTTGGCGCAGGCGGGGCATCTGACCAATTTCCTTTCTGGGATTCGGTGGCGGACTGGCAGCGACGCTGATTTAGACCCGACGCGAACACCTCCGAGCTTTCGTCAACGTCGATACCCACGTCCTCCCACCTTTCTCTCCCACTGTAGCCGTTACCATACTGTCATGGCTTCCGGTGCGTTTCACCCCCCTCTTATTGATAAGTATGCAGATGCTCAAGTTTACCCGGCGCAGGCAGCACACTGGCTCCACCGTCACTGGTTGACTTCCCGTCCACCGATCCTTCGTCCTCTGTCCCTCCCACATCATACATGCAGCACGCACGACCACCACATCTTCCCTTCCGACGTATTTCCTTGCCCTCTGCGCCGAGTCAGCTGAACCGGCAGTCGGTGGTCAGCATGGCGTCATTCGACTCATTGCCGGAAGAGGGCAACGCGTCGGGCGCTCCGACGTCTGCCGTTAACAAGAGTCCGAGCAAGAAATCCCGGTCAAGACCTTCTTCTATGGAACCGCAGAAGAAGGCGCATCGTAGGAGGGAGGTGCGCCCCGTCGATGAGGCGAAACTGGCGAGGCGGGCCAAGGTTATTGAAGAGTTCTATGAGACCGAGCGCACATACGTCCAGGGCTTGGATCTCATCTACTCGGTATGGCTTCTCTACTGTCCTTGAGCCTGTACCTCTGACGCTGCGCCCCGCAGCACTTCTTGACCCCCATCATCGCCGCCTTGGATACCCCACAGCCATTGCTCGATCGAGCAGAACTCACATCCGTCTTCTCCAATTTCATAGACATCTGGAACTTTCATCGTTCATTTTTCTCATCATTGACAGAACACTTGCATCCATCATCTCTCAATACCACATCTACGAGTCAAGACAATCTTGCATCATCTCAGTCTCCGTCCCCCTGTCCCCAGTCCTGCTTTCGCATTTCCCATATTTATCTCTTTACACGCCCTTTGTCACGTCCTTCCACGAATCCATCTCCTCCCTCACGGGCCTGCTCAACTCGAACGCTGTATTTTCGGCGTTCGTCGCGAAGCAGGAAGCCGATCCGCGCTGCGGCAAGCTCAAGCTGCGCGACTGGCTGCTCACGATCGTCCAGCGCTGTCCACGCTACCTACTGCTCCTGAAAGACCTCATTAACTGCACCGACACAGATGATCCCGAGTGCCAAGCCTTGATGGCCGCGCACTCGTTAGTCTCGAAGAGTAAGCGTACTCGCTCCCTGCGCCCGCCTCCGCGCTCGTGCTCACGACCCATGCCCACGCAGTCACTATATCTCTCAACTCATCCCTAAATACACACGCACAGACCCTCGCGCTCCTCTCGCTGCAGCGCAGCACGCCCAACCTCCCCTTCCAGCTCATCTCGCCTGGACGCACCTTCCTCAAGCGCGGCACGCTGCTCCAGTTCGAGCGCTCCTCCCTCCCCAAGGAGCGCTCGTTCCTCCTCTTCTCCGACTGCCTCATCTGGCTCGCCAACCTCGACCGCGGCGACGGCGAGCTCGCCGAGCGCTGGGACTGGATGGCCGGCGGGAACGGGGGCGGCGGTGGGCCCAATGGCAAAGGCCGCCCGCACGGCCGCCCGCAGATGCTACGCTCACGTAGTCGGAGCGAGGCAGAGCTGAGCGCGCTCAGCGAGCGCATGCGCAACTCTTCGCCGCTGCCCTCGCCCCCGTCGCCATCTGCGATGAAACGTAGGCCAGCGCGGAGCCCGGCGCCCTCGAAGAAACGCCAGGCGAGCAGTGGCACGGGCGAGGAGAAGTGGTGGTTCAAGGCAAGGCGGAGCTGGTCGATGTTGAGGTGGTAGTCAGCCCCGGAGAGGAGACACGATTCGAGATCCTGAGTCCTGAGGGTTCGTTCGCGGTATATGCTGGTGCGTCGTGATATCCCTCGCACGTGTACCGGCGTGCTCATCTCCTTCTGTAGCGGCTCCCGAAGAGCGCGAAGAGTGGAGCACGGCAATTCGGAATGCAAAGGCGGCGCTCCTTGTCTCCCTGAATGCGACACACCCGAACTCGACGCTCACCTCGTCTGCATCGAATCAGCACATACGGCGCATGCTTCAGGCGCTGCCGCATCTCCCGGAAGAGGACGACCACAAGCCGAAGCGCGGGAAGGTCGACCACTTCGTGCCGCCCGTGTGGATACCGGACGGGAAGACGGAGAGCTGCATGCGCTGTGCGCGCACATTTGGCTGGCGCAGGAGACGGCACCACTGCCGGCTCTGTGGACGGTGTGTCTGCGCGAGTTGTTCGGGCAGCGTGAGTTCTTGTATCCACCCATATCCTCGCCCTTTCGCTGAAACATCCTTCCTACCCCAGACATTCTTTATCTCAGACCCCGACGCCCGGGACAGCAAAGACGCGAGCAAACCTGCCCGCGCCTGCGATGCGTGCTACGAGACCGTCTTTCCCATCATCGACCCGTCCGCCTCTCCACACGTTCCCCCGCCGACCTTCACCCTCACCGGCTTCCCGTCGTGGCAGTCCATGCCCGCGCTCGCTATGCCCGGCGCGCGGCCGCGCCCTGCGTCCGCCCTCATGGCCATCGACCTCGGTCCCAAGCGTGCACTCTCGCGCATCGACGACGCGCCTACGCCCGCTGAGTTTGAAGACTGCGGTGGTAGCGGGAGCGGTACGCCCGGGCGCCCGGTTATTCGCGTCAAGCCGCCGTCGCGCCCTCGCTCGTTCCACCAGATCCTCGAGGACTTCCACGGGCACGCGCGCAAAGGCGACGTGAACAATAACGGCAATGGCAGCGGGAATGGCAACATCGACCTCCCGCTCCCGAGCCCCGCAGGCTCGCACTTCTCCGTGCGCACGGGCGAGTCCACGCTCGACACCGCGTACCTCTCGCCCTCGAGCGCAGCCCACGAGTTCCTCCAGTCGCCCATCTCGCTCTCCGAGGCGCCCTCCTTCTCGCAGTCGCAGTCGCAGTCGCAGTCGCAGTCGCAGTCCTCGCACGACGACAGCCTCCCACCGACGCCGAGCTCGCCGCACGNGCGCCGCGAGGACACCGCGCGCCGGCACAAGCGCTTCTCGATGCCCGCCGTCGGGCTGCACACGACGCCCGTCACGACGCGGCCCAATACGTCCGGCGAGGGCCTCGCGAAGCGCTTCTCGCTCGTCCTCGGCGGGCGCAGCTCGCGCTCGCACAAGGGCCAGGGGCGCGAGGGCACGCCGGAGGCGCAGGGGCAAGGGCACGCGCCGGAGGATGGGATGCCGNCGCCGCCGACGTTGAGGCATGGCGCGGCGGCGGTGAAGCTTGGGGAGCTGCTGGGGAGGAAGAGGACTACGCGGTAGGCGTGGCAGGTGCGGACAACACATTAAATAGTATTAGTTTACACTTTACTGTACCATGTAGTGCGTGGATAGATCGAGCTATTGAGTTGCTTTGCTTTTGTACCTGCCGCGCGAGCGATCAGACAAAAACTCAAGACATGCGGGGAGAGGAGAGGAGCAGAGCAAGATGCATTCAGACAGAGCCTTTGACACAACACAAGTACAGAGCTATTTACAAGACGACGAGACAACGGAGCCACTAAGGTAGATAGCTTCCTCAGAGCAAATGGGACGGATAGCTAGACAAGACAGTACCGTAAGACAAAGTCAATACGGTAAGATACGAGACGAGAACGACACGACGAGACGCGAGAACGAGACAGCACAACCGAGAACGAGACAACACGACCGAGAACGAGACAAGAACAGAACGTACAAAAACAAAAACAAAACACGGCCTGTGAATGGCCAGGAGCGCACGACCGGGACTCTTTAGTTGTGGCCTTAGAGGGCCGAGCTGGGTCCGTGCCTCCTCCTTGTTGCTCTGG
>SEOQ01000088.1:0-54688 GCA_004679275.1 Dentipellis fragilis
GACGAGCCGGTCAAGCGGCAGACCGACGAGCACAAGCCGTCCTGGGTGTACGTCCTCTCTCCTCATTGTAACTGTATGTTCTTGTGGATGCTAATGCCGACCCGTGCAGCCGCCGTGTCGCCGCTCCCACCCAAGCTTGGTTCGTGCAGGCTTGAGGCTTAAACGAAGCCGCGCTTCTCGCGTGTTGATAACGATGCTGATATATATGCGATGTCTTCTTAGAACCGTGTCATGGCGCGGATGTAGAACGGGCCTCATGTCTTGTGTCTTGCGTCTTGCCTTTACTGAAGCCTGCGTACGTCCCAGCCTAACCACCCATTATTCACTGCCAGACTTACTGAGATGATATCACAAATACAGCTTGCTTGCCGTCAGTACGTCCCTCCCCCACCCCTGCCCGTCGTCCGTCCGTACCGACAAACACTCATGCTATGTGCTATGCCTTCGCAGCCCTATGCTCTAAATTGGACCTTTCACGACGTGGACAATTGATTATTTACAGACTCGGAACCGGAGCCGGAGTGCAACGTTCTCTTTCTAGTACTAGTGATGAGCGACGACCTTTTTGTATCCTTGACGTTCTAGATCGGAATTGAAGTACCTCGCAGTGTCCTGACCCGCGTGCACCGTGCAGTATGTTTAGACGGAGACAGGAACACGGACAGGTGCCAGCTTCTCGCCGTGTTCCCAGTGATTGTATGCAGGGTCCATTGACCGCTGCCAATGACTCGACAGGACACTGTATGCTCATGACTCCGAGGCACACAACCCCCGAGCAGCTTCTGCCAGCCGCAGTGTGCCACGCAGCGCGTTCTCAAGCAAATTATAAAGTACATAGCCCCTTCTGACTTTCAACCCACCAAGTCGCAACAGCCCCCGAGCGGGCGCACAAGCGGCGATAAGCACAAAACGCAAAACCACAACACAAAACCAATGCCAAGCACATCATTCATGATCAGATCCAAGAAATGAGAGAACGAAGAAACGAGGGTGCGAGTGTCAACATGCAATGTGGATGAGTGACAAGAAAAACCACCAGAAAAAAAGCGTATAACAAAAAAGAGGGTATAACTTGCTTGCGCGCCTCCGAGTCCGAGCCCTGGACCATACGCCGTACGTCACGCGTCCTCCGCACATCTTCCCCGAAATACCCACATCCCTGCAGACGGGTATTAGATTTTCCCCACATACCCAAATTCCCCATAACGTGAATAATTACAAAACAGCCGAACATAGAAAAGCGCGCGGGGGAGCCCAAGGCAGCGAATCGGTCACCGACGCACCGACGCTGCGAGCAGGGGCGGGCGGCCCCACCCTCCGAGAGAGGCAGGAACCGGGCGCCCCCGGCAAAGCCCGAGCGGGACGGTCACGGTGGTCGTGCCCTCGCGAGAGGAAGGGAAAGTAAAGGTATTGAGTAGGCAGGCGGGACGAAGCACGCAATCAAGTAGAAGTGGAAAGGCACGAAGCAAAGGGGAAGAAAGAGGTAGATGGGGAGGGAAAATCGTGGATGGTCGTGAAGAGGAACAAATAGATGGCAGAGGGTTCGTATCGTGAACGGAGTATATTAAACGATGACACATTTATTTCTCTTCTTGACAACGGGAGGCTCGAGGGCGGCGACGATCGCCTATAGTGCGGCGCGGCGCGGATGATCTGTGAGTGTCCAAAACAGGAATGGCGCGGCGGGCTCACCTCGTCAAAGACGTTCTTCAACCCCTTCTGAGTCAAAGCCGAGCACTCCACGTACTTGACAGCACCGAGTTCCCTCGCTAGCCTTTCACCCTGCTCAGACGTGACGGGTCTCTGCTTCTGCCTTTGCAGCTTCTCCATCACCTGGGGGTCGTCCCGCAGATCAATCTGCGTGCCCACGATAAGGCATGGGACACCCGGGCAGTGGTGATGGACCTCCGGGAACCACTTCTCCTTCACGTTCTCGAAGGATGCGGGGGATGTCACGCTGAAGCAGACGAGGAAGACGTCTGTTTGCGGGTAGGATAATGGGCGGAGACGGTCGTAATCCTCCTGACCTGAGAGGGGTGAGGGGGTATATTCAGCATCAGGAGGCCACAGCGGTGCGACACAAAACATACCGGCCGTATCGAACAGCCCCAGCGTGTACGGGTCATCGCCAATCATCACCGTCACCGCATAGTTATCGAACACCTAAAAGGGATGCGTCGTCTGACTTGGTGCTCGAGGCCAAAATGAGAGAGACGTACGGTCGGGACATACTCGCTGGGGAATTTGTTGGTCGTGTACGAGATCAAAAGACAAGTCTGCGTGCGCGACGGCCGTTGGTGCACCGCGGGAGAGAACGACGCTGGCGGATGACGCACCTTTCCCACCGCACCATCTCCTACAACTACACACTTGATTGTTTGCATATTGCTGCAGATGTTCTAGTATGACTGGGCACGGCTGGAAAGGAAAGGCGTAGGTCAGTGGCAGGAACAGAAGGCGGCGAGGGCAGATGACGCGACACGTCGAGGGACGGACGTGAGATAGTGNCGTACGATAGCGGTGGCGAGTGACTATAGAGTCTCGGTGCGGCGAGGCCACAGCACTTACGTTTCTGAATGAGAGAAGAGCGCGGGCTCGCGTGCAACGTTGTGATGCTAGACTGGAGAACGGTTGAAGGCAAGAGCCTTGGTTGGACCTGGCGAACGAAGCACAACCTGCGGGCGGTGTGAGCAAGAGGCTTTTGGGACGACTAGAGGGAGAACAGGGGAGAAAACGCACAGCAGAGGAGGAGCGGGAGGGCAGGAGTGGGTGGGACAGAGGGAGACAAGCCTCGAGGAGGTAACGACGACGACGAGGACTGCAGCACCTGTTCAGACCTGCCGCACCGGCCGGCCGNNCCTCAACCACCGCCTCGCGCCGCCAAACAGGCACAAACTCTATTCTCGCCACCGCATGCCGCGTGCGCGCTATCTCCTCATTTTCCGAGGCCCTTCATTTTCGCTTCATTTAAACGGACCTATTCCACCACCCGATCCACCGCTGCTCATTAGACGGAAGTGTACCCTACAATTACAGGCGTGCTTGCGGAATCATCAAGACATAATTTAGACGCGAATAAAGACCGGACGGGGGAAATGGCGGGCACGGATCTCATGCGGAACTATGATGTGGTCATCTTCATGCGTTTGCGAGACGACTCCTCGACTGTCGCGCCTGTCAATACAATCCTACCATAATCAACCGAGAGAGCACGTACTGTCGGTCGCATTGGGCTGCGGCCACCAGGTCAGCTTGCCATCCTTGCTGCCAGTCACCAGGCAGTTCTCAGCCGGCGACGACCTCGATGTGAAGGACTGCGAGAAATTAGATCAGCATAACGTCAACAAGAAGCGGTCTGGAATGTGCTCACCCCCACGGCCTGAGCCACGGCGCCTAAAATGAATAGAGAGATGTTAGCCGACGCCATTCGGACAGACTCGCCTACGCACCTTCACCGAGGTCTAGCCCACACGAGACTTCAGCCTTGTCCTTGTCCCAGAGCAAGACACATCCATCCACGGATCCAAACAGGACCACCGAGCCCTTGCTCGTGAACAGTGCACCAAAGTCGTAGTTCGCGTTCTGCGCTTCGGACTCTGGCAGTGTGTACACCTGCTCGATCTTCCCCTTGTTATCGTCCTGGCGGATCCCGACGATATGTGTGCGCCCGCCGGTCTGGGCGACGAGCGCGTGCGAACCCGCAGTGTTCACGTCGATATGGTACCTGAGGGATAGCATGAGTGCTGAATCATCTGCGAAAAACAAGTAGACAGCATACACTTTGGACTTGAAGAAGGTATATGCACGAAGCGTGCCATTCGGTATCTGGCAATACCACCTACAACAACATGAGCGCCCATTCCCTTCAAGCAAGGAGACAAAGAAAACTCACAACACCCCATCCTTCGTCCCACCTAACAACGCATCTCCATCCTCCACAAACCTAATCGCAGTGACATTCTGCCTCAATATCGACCTCTGCGGCTGCCATGTACCTATCAATCACGCGCGCCCGCGCCCGTTAGCAGATGCACGTCAAGCCCAAGCGCCAAACCAGTACCCACCTTTATTCAACATCCACACCTTCACGCCCGACTTAGCAAACGCGACTGCAATCCTGTCACGCGTGTACGCTATCGACGTCGGCACGTCGTCCGGCTTGCGCTCCGCCACGCCCGGCTCCGCGATCTTGGTCCACTGCCACTGTTCGCCCTGCGCCTGCTGCTGCTGCATCGGACGCCCCGCGCATTAGCCACAGCCGGAGAATGATGATGATGATGCCGACGTACCGTGCGCGTCCAGACGCTCAGCACCCCGTTCTCCGTGAGCGCCAGGATCCCCTCGTCCTCGTCCATCCACACTGCCGACACGACCGGCGCCACGTGCGCCAGCCTCGCGATCTCGGTGTGCAAGATATTGTCCCACACGCGGATGGTGCAATCTTGGCCTAGCAGAACACACGCAATCAGCACACACCTCCATGCACGTCATAGAACCACACTTACAATTAACAGCAATATAGCTCCCAGTGGAGTTAAACACGATGCCGCGGATGCCCACATCCTCGCCCTTGACGTACACCGAAAGGCTGCTCTTGACCGTCGGCCAGCTGAAGTGGCGCTCGGGGTCGAACGTCGGTTGGAACTGCGACACGCTCGGCGTGATGAACGGCTGCGAGACCTTGCGCTTCATGCCTGCCGTTGCCAGCGGCGCCGCCGCCTGGGCCTGCTGCAGCTGCGCCTGGAGGTGCGCGGGGATCTGCAGCTGCGGTTGTGTTTGTATTTGGGACTGGGGCTGGGGCTGCGCGATCTCCTGCGTTGGCGTTGGCGTCGGAAGAGGCGAGCGGTGTGCGGCAGCTGTATGATCGTTAGTACTGGATGGAAGGAATAAAAGATAGGGGTAGAGCTCACCAAACTCAGACAACTTCCGGCTCAGCTCTGCGGGGATTGTCAACGACGACATCGACCCGCTCGAAAGACTTGAAAGCGTCTTGCGCAGCTCGTCAGACGAAGGCCACGAGGTCGACTCCTGGGGCTTCGACGTATTCTGGTAGTCGTTGCTCTGGTAGGCGTTATTCTGATAATCGTTGCTTTGATAATCGTCATTCTGGTAGTCGTTACCCTGGTACTCATGGTTGTGGTACTCGTATTCCCCATTCCCGTTCGCGCGGGAATTTAGGTTGGAGTTTAATTGCGAATTCTGGCTTTGAATCTGATCCTGATTCTGGCTTTGGCTCTGACCTTGACCTTGACCCTGGTTCTGGTTCTGGTTCTGGTTCTGGGCCTGCCCTTGACTCTGATTTGGCGCCGACGTCTGTTTATACGACGACAAACCCGACAAACCAGGCAGCCCGAGGATATAGGGCTGCGACGGATTGTACGCGGCAGGCGCCGCGTTCGACGGCGGCGGTGGGTGCGAAGGCGGGCTCTGTGGTCTCCCAAAGTTGGGCAAGAAGGGTGGCATGCCGAATGGCGGAGGTGGCGGGGGATGTGGGTGGGGGTGAGGTGGCACAGATGACTGCGCGTTGAAGGGAGAAGGAAGCGAAGGGAATCCGGTAGGCGGGAACGGTGGGAAGCCCATCGGGGGCGGAGGAGGGTGTGGACGGGGAGTCGGGTTGAGTGTATTGAAAGAGCTCAGGCCGGACGGCGGGCGCGCGATGGACGGGCTCGTATTGGAGGCGCTAAACATCGGTGGCGGGCGGGACATCGGAGAGCTGATATTTGGAGTAGAGAAAGAGGACTTTCGTGGGACGGGTGGGCTTTTATTTGCCGGAGGGAAGGACGTCGTGCGGGGGATGGGAGGGCTTTTCGCAGATTTAAAGGCGGGAGGAGGTGGGGGTCGTGATATTGGTGTGATGTTGCTTGCAGGTACGAAGCCTGGCAGCGGGCGCGAGACTGGGGGAGTCGCGTTTGCTGCACTGATTCCAGGAGGCGGGCGTGGCGCAGGAGGAGTAGCATTCGCGGCGCTGATGCCAGGAGGCGGGCGTGAGGGAGCAGGGCCGATGGAATTCGCGGCGCTAAATCCTGGTGGTGCCACCGACGGCCCGGGGTCTGCAGAAACGAAACTCTTTCGCTTCGCAGCAGGCCAAGATGCATTTGAGGTTGGCGTCTTGGGTCGAGGTGGCTGCGATGGCGGCTGCATCCGCGGTGGTGGAGATTTCGATTTGGCTGGAAGTTGCTGTACAGAACTAGCTGCAGGAGGGCCTATAGATGTCGACGAGGATGGCCCTGCCATAAAGGTCGGGGAAGGAGTAGTGAAGGAGTATGAAGTGGATGGCCCTGCACTGGCTGCTGGGGTCGATGGACCAGCACTCACCACGGGCGCCGACGCACCGACCCGGGCCACCGCTGGCGTGACGGGCTCTGACCTAGAGATCGGCGGCGTCGCAGCCATGGCAGTCGCGTGTGGTAACAACCGAGACAGCGGGAAACTATTGAACAGGCCAGAGAGTCCAGGAATGTCATCGACCCCCGGCGCTGCTCCATTTGACGATGAAAAGAAGTTCTGTGGCGAATCCTCGAGCTTGACGCTTGCTTGAGACACTGGAATCGTGACCCGAGGCGGCACCGGCACAGACCTCTCTTCAGGGACATGCTGATCACAGTGAAGGTCCGCGCAATTAGGATCAAGGCTACGCTGGCAGTGTGCAGTTGTGTGGAACGTACCTGAGACTGTGGTCTTGGTACAGAGCCCGTGGCCAAAGGAGCCGGGACTGGTATTCGCGCTGCTGGTGGCGCAGATGCAGGTGTCGAGACACGAGCTGGTACGAAGTTGGGAGTCCGGGTGGGCAGAGCAGGCATGGGTTCCGGCACAGTAGTCCGTGAGGGAGCTGGCGATGGCTCGGACTCCGGGCGAGGGGTGCCAGTATGAGAGCTTGGCGTCGAGGACGAGCCTACGAAATCAGTCATGAAACCACCAGACACAAATGGGTTCGGGATGTGTTTCTTAGGTGGTTTAGGAGCGGGAGGTTTGGTTACACTAGCCGTCACAGTGGCCGGAGGTATCGGGGGAGGGGTGAAGGCAGAAGGCGGCTCCCGAGACACCGTAGTCAGTGCCTTATATCCAGGGGCTGGAACGTTTGCATTGTAATTGCTGAGGGTAGCATCGGGAGGTGCCTTCTGAACGACAGCCTGTGGTCGAGGTGGGGGAAGAGGAGATACGGTAGGTGGTGGCGTCATAGTTCGATTCGTGAAGCCATCGAGGCGGGCAGGCTGCGTGATCTTCAGTTGAGACAAAGTTAAAGATAAGTCAATTGTATCGACACTAGATGCCAGTGACAACGTACTTGAGGAGGTGCGGTGAGTTTTGTCTGGACTGGTAAGGGCGTAAGATCCGCAGGAGTCCGCACAGGAGACTGTGGCGGACTGCTGGGTGGGGAGTCCAGTTCCATTGGAGATAAGCTACGGTCGCGTTCCGACAACTGTACTCACTTGTTATGGTATACCTACGGTGAGGCGGTCATGACACGTACCTGCTCGCTTTGCTCCGATTGCTCGATGACGACGGCGTTAACAACGGGAACATGGTCCTCGACAGGCGTAATCGGAGACATCTCCATAGGAGTAGACGTGTCTGTCATATTATCAACCGTATCAACTCGAAGAGGTTTTCGTATCTCCTCGGGAGAATTGGTCGTCTGAGTAGACGATGACACGAATTCAGGCTGTGCCTGGACTCCTATGGAGTGGTGCATTGGGTGAGTGGGTATTGACGGTGCTGTCAGTCTCAAAGGGTTAGCGATATGGATTTGAGACCGTATATGCATGAGTGACGCACGGACTACCACAGGCTCTTCGACACGTTTGACCCACGGCTTGCGCATTTTCGGAGGCATAGAATGTTCTGGGGGAATGAACTCTTCGTCGTCCTCGGCCACCTGTGTCGTCTCCTCTTCATCAGAGCCTGAAGCACCGCCGGGAATGTCTCCTTCGAACATGATAGCCCTGTCCTTGAAGGGGCCATCTGCCACGGTCAGCAAGATCTCCTTGCCGGGTTTTACCTCGATCCTCTTCTGTGCGAAGAGGCTGTAGTAGAAGACAGGCTTATCGTCGCCCTCATCCTCCGAGTCATCAAGCTCAACCCGGCGCAGTACGACGTGCGCCTTCTGACTTGATCCATGAGCTCTGAAACGTAACTGGCCCTTTATGCCGAGGATGGAGGCAACTGTGGGCGCCGTGCTGGGCCCGTCGGGGTCGGAGGCAGCGACCTCTGCCATAATTTAGGTGGTTTGGGGGGTGAGCTCACCTCCAGAGGGGAATGAGAGCTTGAGAGTGTCGAGAAGGTGGAGGCAGCAACAACAATGCTCTTGCCAAAATACACTTGTCGGCCCTTGCCGGTGATGACTGGTCCACGCGGACCACGCACGTGCCATTCCTTGGCACGTCGCGGAACGACCACGTGCCGGCGCGTCACAGCAGAATATTGTCTTTGAAATTCAACAATTTCTCTCCTTTTCATCTCATTACACTTTTCACTGTTTAAAATGAACCGACTGGTGAAGGTCTGATTGGTATATTATCTTGAAAAGATTACGATGGGTCAAAAGTGTCAGTATCGACATCACATCAACTCTAGCATGCGCGTTTCTGACCCTCTATAGCTCATACCTCGAGCTCCTGCCCAGAGATCCTGTAGGGGGTTTATCAGTGCACGCGAGATCGCATTTCACTACATCGGACAGCCCTAGCAGAGCGCAAATACAAGTAATATCACAACATCTGGCTTTCAACATCCTCGACGGTACATAACAACTCATAATGATCGGTTCGTTCTGTCGTCCTCGCTTGCGATGACCCTCCTTACTCAACTTCAGGAACGCCGTCTCTCCACTTAATACCCGCGCTGCTAGCGGCTTCCATCGCAATCTGTCTGACAGCCTTTCCCTGCTCCAAGCTTGCGCCGTTGCGACGGGCGTTTGCCAAATGCCAGTTAATCTGACGGGGAGTGTCGCCCGCAATCAGTGTTCCAACAAGCGCATATGAAGTCTCGAGGATGTCCGTGATATCAGTGTAGCCATACACGATGCCATACGCGATGGTGTTGCTGAACCACCCTGACCACCTTCCTTGTTAATCTGAACGATGCTCTCGGTGAACAGCAGGAACGCACCCATATCCGGATGGATGGCATCCAGAAGCCCCTGGACGTGATCGGCCGTCTCGCCGTACAAGGAACAGAAGAACTCCCTGCCCTTAGCCTCCACGTCCGCTATGGGAATCCTCGTGTCTCTACGATCCGGCATCAGCATGACATGACCCATCGGCAATTCGGCTTTCTCACCGCAGCGGCTTCGTATCGCGCAGTTCTTCCGGAGTCGCTTCATGAAGAGAGACGAGCGCATTGATCGCCTGCGTTGGGGGTATCAGCTGCCTTGCAGTAGACGCAAGCTTCGAGAGCGTACTACCTTGGAATAACCGGCGACCATCCCGGCCTTGAAGAGAGACTCGCGAAATTTCCGAGCAAGCAGCAACCTCTCTGCGTGAGCTTGTTCACCCGTCACTTGGAACTTGTCTTGTGCTTGCTCTAGGTCGGCCAAGACATATTTGAAGATGCGCGGCACGGCGTCAGGCCTGTTCCCAGTAGCGAATGCAACTGACGCAACGATGTACCAGGGGTTCTTGAAGACTGCAACGCATGCGACTACATGATGACAGGTACACAGTAACATGTTGAACCCGCTTACCATCCGTCGACTTCGTAATGTCGCCGGGAGATGGATACAAATCCTTGAGGTGCTTCAGGAAGTCGTGGGTCGCCAGTTCAGCCATTTTCCGGGCGGAGTGATTCAGGTTGACGGTCTTATAGGCAAATCTGCCAGCACGACGGGTGGAAACAAGGTGGAGATGATAGGGGACCAAGAATCGATCTAACTCTCATGGGATGGATCATCATGGATGCCTCGGGTGTCGCCGACCAGAACGCGCGACTTTCGATCCAGGCATTAAAACGATCACGTGAATGCTAGAGACGCGTTCATATGGTCTTCAAATTCCCCTGGGTCGTGCGTCCGAGTTGCGTCTGTTCTTCGATGATAGTGAAGGATCAGGCACTATACTTAAAAGCGTCCAGGCGCAAGGTGTCTTCTTCATTCGTTATCATTAACGTCGCCTGAAGAAGTCGACGGCCCCTTTCATAGCCCCAGAAGGAAGGGGTGCATTGTAGGACTCATCAAAGTCGCATAACCGGCATAATCATAGGTGTAAGGTGAGTGTCGTCTATACTATACAATGGAAACCAGCGTGCACCTCATCAATCCCAGTCTAGATCCGTACCATAAGGCCCCAAATTCATCACTTCGTCCACATGTTCCATCGTATCGCACTGGCGCGCATTCCGAATACACCGCGCAATGTGACTTGCCATCTTACGACCCTCGAAATACGCGCCGTGCAAGTAACCTAGAAAAGCAAGATTGTATCATGTCGTTACAGACGACAGTTCGTCTGTTGGAACACACCGAAATATTTCAGGCTCGTCGCCTCCCCTGCAAACCACAGATGGTCCTGGACTGTGGCGCGTAGATTGGTATGATGGCCGCTCACGAAACTTGCGGGCCAATTGCTATAGCTTCCGCGGTACAAAGGGTCGCTGTGCCATCGTGGAAAGTAAAATGCGTCCGGTTCCGGAATAGCGGTATTCGGGTACATGGAACGAAGCACCTCGAGTACTTCGTTCTTCACCCGCTCGTCAGTGAAGGACTCAACTCGGTTCGCAAAGTCACCCTGTGTGCAAAGCTCAATAAATGACAAAACTGAGACACCGAACACCAACCGTGACTGTCACAAACAGGATGCCCGACCCAGGGTAGAAACCCTCAAGATCAAGGCTTTGCCAGACCGGATACCGGCCGCGTTCCTCATCTGCATATAGGGCATACTGGGAAATATTCCAGCTGCTATTCAGTANGTCACTAACGGTCGATAACAAATACCTCTGTATCGAACCAAAACTTCTTTGGGAACTGAAGGAAAATCTTCGTGTATGTTCCCTGATACGACTGTCAGCAAATAGGCGCGTAGAATGAGTTAGGAAGAAGGCGCACCATTGTCATTCCGTGAATAGCTTCCATCTTCCAATCAGGCAAGACGGGTTCAAAGCGGACGTCATCATTCTGCAGGACGCCCAGACTGAATGTCACCAGGGCATAGTCCGCACTCAAAGTCGTTCCATCCGAAAACATCACTGAGACTCCATCTCTAGAGTACTTAATGGTCTTTACGGTGGCGTTGAGCAGGACCTGCTCCTCAGCGAGAAACTCAGCAGCCTCGGCCTGCAGAACGACTCCGAAGCGCGCGGGTCAACGGAGAGGAGGTTATCGGGCGAGAAGCCGCCTTGCGCGACATTGAAGGTGAAATTGTTCGCCTACGGGTGCGTCGTATAAGCAGTACTGCTACGCGCGCTCTCCGTCACTGGCATCAGAACGCGAGGGGTTTGAAACCTCGGACCCAACCCATGCGGGTCTGTTGAAAAAACGACACATTACCCAAGAAGAAGCGATCAAGGACGTCTGCTCCGGCGTCTGGGCGTACTCCCAGTCGAACTGGTAGTACTCCGAAGCCGCTTCCTGGTGTGTTTGGGGCTTCGCCCCGATCATAGAATACCCATTGCGGGATGTGGTATCAACCAAGCCTTTCGGAACCCGGTGACCTACAGTGGGATAAGGACCGTGAATCGCGGAAGAGCGGGTTTAGATGGGGATAAAACGCTTACCTCCGGTGACAGTCAAATTCGCGTACGCTCGTATC
This sequence comes from Dentipellis fragilis, assembly GCA_004679275.1. Classification (NCBI taxonomy): domain Eukaryota; kingdom Fungi; phylum Basidiomycota; class Agaricomycetes; order Russulales; family Hericiaceae; genus Dentipellis; species Dentipellis fragilis. The sequence goes on from SEOQ01000088.1 coordinate 11,745, forward strand.
GCCTTATTCCAAGTCTCCAAATAATCCACCGGGCCTGTATAGTCATAAGTCGCTGCAGGCACCTATCAGTCAATAACGCGTAATGGCCAGAGCATAAAGCACACTTACTCATGCTGCCATAGTAATTACTTGGGTGCATCGTCAGATTGTGTTTCCTCGCGAGGTCGAAGATGGGATTTGACGGTCCGTCCCCGGTCTGTGTGCCATGGACCCACTCGGCACCTGCCTCCATCGAATATTGCCTGCCGGGCGCGCCAAACTTGAACACCTTCATGCGACCGCCGAGCGCACCGCGAGCCTCGACTATCTTGAAGTCGTCGATGCCTTGCTCGTGCAGGGCTTTCGCCGCCGTAATCCCTGCCATGCCGCCTCCGAGAATCAGTACCCGCACGTCGTTAGCGCTGGCAGTGCTCTGCGGAGAAAAGGGGCTGTAACTCAGGAATCCAGATGAGTGAGCGACTCCAAGAAACGCGGCGAAGCGAAGGATGCGCAATGGGGATGCGAGGGTGTTCCACAGCGCGTTCGACAGAGAGTGCATGGTAGTGTTCGACATATCGTCAGCGACGGCGTCTGCGACTTTGGGGAGATGCATGGTGGGGCGCACGAGACCCTGAATCAGGGAAGACTTGGGTTGTAGTCTTTATCTCCACAGACGCCCCCCTATTTAACCCCCAGACGGTGTTCCATCCTAAAGGGTAAGGCAGGCCTCAAGGTCCAAGGGCATGTCTGATGGGCGTCCGCCACTCTGTCTGAGAACGTGGGCATCCGGAGCATTCACACACGAAGATAAGGGCGAAGGTCCGAGTGATACCAGTCGCTAACCGCGAATGGCTGGCACGTCGAGCTTAATTCTCGGACTTGCCGTGAAACTCTGGGCAAGGCGCAAGGACAGGATATCCGTGATTAGCAAGTGTCATGGAGGCAGACCTCACGATGAAACTCCCCGGAGTTTCTTTCTCTATTTTGAGGAGAGCGAAGCCAGCGCTTAGACGTTCAACGCCTTTACGGCAGCTGTCCTTGTGAGCCCCTGTGTAGATGAGATAGCCAGAGACCATACGCATGCGACAATGATACCAAATTCACGAACAGAAGGAACGTCATTCTGGGTTCTCGGTAATACCGGCCCTGCATCGAAAACCATCGGTCTGCCTATAGCCATTAAAACTCATGAATGTGCAACGGTTTCCTCTTCCGTGGACGAATAGCAAATACCCTCACCGAACCTAAGCCTGTACATTGTCGGGTTATTGACGGCGATGTCGTTGATAGTGCTGGCTGAGGTGTTATAGCTTTTCGACTTGTGAAACAGGAGGGATATGAAGATATTAATGGGCAGAAGGCGTTCATATGGACCGGCTGGGAAAGGAAGGCAAGACACGCCATGACGATGCTACGTCCCATGACTTGTCATTACGCGCCCTGCCCTCCCCATCTTTCCAAATATGTATGGAAGCTGGGGTGGGAACCTGCAAACTAGTCATACAACGGGCGTACACGGTCAAAGTACTGGGGCACCAGGCGGTTATCTGTCATAGAATGACGTCGTTCGGAAGCTTGAGCGCGAGGCATGCTGTAATTCCTGAACCTAGGATATTGAATTGCCGTGCTCGTTCTCTTCGTCCTCTTCGGGTTCAACGGTGCATTCTCCCACGGGGAGCGACGGGCCCTTCAAATTCTTCCAGCCTTTTCTGGGCGATAGCGGAGTACCCTGGTTCTGTGTCATCTTCCGTAGTCTCTGGGTCTTGGGCCTCAGTATCATTCGCAGGAGTCGGTGGCTGATCCATTTCGATAGCACGGCGACAGTCACAGAGTCGAGCCAAAGATAGCTCAGACTCTTGGGTCTGAAGGACCGTGCGCGCGTGTTCGCAGGCGAAGGCTTTCGCCACTGAGATGTTCGTTGCGGTGACAGGTCCCGCGACGAGCACATCATGCACGAACACGTTGATTGTGTCAATCCGTAGGCTGTCAGGATGGCTGCGTGACTTCCTGTACGGGATTGATGAGCCATATATCCTTCGGACCGTTGAAGTCAGCACTTACGGGAGTTTGATCCGTCTACAACCAGATTTAGCTGTCCATACCATCAACTCGGACACAGGGTCAGCGGGCATGTCTGGAGATAGCACGTCGAGGATGTCAGACATGAACCCTTCGACAATCACAGCCGTTTTGTGGAAACTATACGCGGAGTCGACGAAGATCGCCGCTACCAGACTTTCCAGGACGTCACTGATGGCCTTTGGAGGATCATGAGCCCAACTCTGGAGAACGATGTCCTGGGGTGAAAGCTGCTCTAAGATAGGAACATATCTGTCGATAGCGATGCTCAGTTCGGAGTTGTTGGCCATCATGAGCTTGTGCAAGCCCAGATGTTTCACCGCAACGTATGCGAGCGGAGGGGCGCAGACAGCGCGGCTTCTAGGCCACGACAGTTGATGTGAGGTTGCTCTGGGGTATTTGTTGAACAGGTATGTCATCACCACAAAATCAATGATAGCTAGAACCACTCAAGTCAGTCCCTTTTGGCGCTCTCATGACGAGCTAGATTTCTTACCATCCCCTAGAAATTCCAGGCGTTGGTAGGAGTTGTTCGAGGGGAAAGACGGGTGTGTCATGGCTTCAATCAGGAGTTCCGGCCGATGGAAATGATACATGAGTGTTTCCTGCAGTCGGTTCAAAGCGAGAGGGTATAGGTGCAGACTCTGGGTTACGACTGTACCGCACCGACCACGGCACGGTGCCTCCGAAATTGAGACCAAGAGCAGTGCCGGCGTGCAACGACATCGGAATACCGCCCGTGAGATAACTGGCGCCCAGAGTAGCTTCCATGCAATCCTGCAAGCTTCTGCGGTCGAACCGACGGCGGGCATGACGGGAGGCATGGTGTTCGGTTGGATCAGCGCCTTCAGAGACGATATATCGCCACGTCTTGACATTTTGTCCCTCGCTCGTGAGATAATGTTCCAAACCGACCTCCTTCGCGCGTGAGAGAAGCGTCTTGTTCGCGACGCATCGTCTCCGGAGAGTATCCAATTGGCCTTCATGCCGGAACGGGAACTTGTGGAAGAGATGGACGGATGCAGCGAGCTTCAACACAGAGTCGCCGAGGGTCTCCATACGCTGGTTGCTGAAATCTGCGCCGGCAGCGGGGAGCGTGAAGGCCTCGATGAGAAGATCAGTCCTGATGGCGGGGAGACCAAGGTCCCACTTGGCTCTGCCGACTCTCCAAACATCAGTGACGCGGCGTAGCAGCCTCGGTAGTTGTCGATACAAAAGAAACATGTCCTCCGACATACCGAACCACTTGCAGCATGCGAAAGGAAGGAAGTGGTGTCTGTGTGAGGGAAGGTCCTCGGCGGCGGAGGGCGGACAGTGAGGAAGGTGATATGCGCCGGATGTCTGACGGTCGAATCGCTTGGCTTCGATGAGAGGACCGTCCGTAGGTATATTTGGCACACGGCCTCTCCGAGTCCATCTGTGCACATAATACTTGCTGTAGGTATCAAAGCCGCCTTCCACGGCCCCAAGAGGAGGTTTAGACAAGGGACTCAGGTCGTGTCGTATCCTATGCAAGATATATGGTCGTCCATGTTGGTGGTTATTCATGAGAAGTGTATGATCATAGTGGCTTGCATTGATGCTCCTCCAGTCATTGTTTCCGAAAGGATACTTTAGGACATGTTCCATAGCACGAAAATCTGGTCGATTGGATTGGACGTCGATGGGGACCAAGAAGCAAGACAGTGGAAGAGAAATCGGCCGGCTCGTGATGCACCACCAGATCCCGTGATTAGTATATTCTTGGAGAAGCTTCCTCTGCTCATGTTCGTCATCCTCATCGAAGACCACCGTCTCTCCCGGATATATGCGCATAACTTGGTCGTCCCACGGCAATTCGACAGGCGATAGAGAGGTCCCGGTGATGAGCGCAACTGTCCGACGTCCATCGATTTCGACGACGTGCATCCAGAGTTTCTTCCCTAGCGTCCACGGATCCCATACGTCAACATTCATCATGTCCGGGATATGGCGGACATCGAGGATCGGCCTCCCATCTATGTCCTCGTCAGAGTCCTTAGGACTCCGCGCGGGCAATAGATAGTCATCAAATACGTCGAGCGCATGCAGGGTTTTCACCGCTTGAAAAGCAACAGCTCGTTTGGCCTCCTTCTTAGACTGTTTTCGAGGTCCAGTATAGGTGAGATGTTCGGGGGGAAGAGGCAGGGCGGCCGGCAGCTGGAGTTTCGATACAAAGTCACCAGTGTACTTTGGTTTCGGCGGGAGCGTGAACTGGTCGCATGGGATGAGAGCGCAGAGGTGGTTCAGCAGGGCAATCGCAGTGTTGTAAGTCAGGACCGCGCCAGTGGATGGTACTAGAAAACGTTCTCGCTCCGCCAAGTCTGCAGGGTGTACATAGTCATCCGCGTCCTGGTCGTCTGTGGCGGGATCAGCGTCGACTGCCTTCTGGTACAACCGCTTGACCTCTGGCTCGAAATTGACGAAGAGGCGGTATCGCGCAAGCTCCACAGCATCCCCCTCTTGAACCATGATCACGAAAGTAGACAGTTTGTGCCTGGCTCGTCCTCTGGACTGAACATAACCAACCATATGCTGGATTGAATCGAAGCGAACAACGAGATCGCAAGCCTTTCAAAATCCACATCAGTACGAGTTATATATCGTGGAATGGCAAGGTATACCAACCGGGAAATCAAGGCCCTCTTCAGCAACCGGAGTCGCAACCACTGAAGCACATCGTTAGATGCATCCAGTTGCACAAAAGCTGACTCACAAAGGTTCAGCTTGCCACTCCGGAACGCCCGCACGACTTCTCTTTGCTGATTATNCCCCATTCCATCATAGGCGCCGAAGTCATCGTTCCCATGACCGACGCACTCAGAACATCGAATGATATCCTTAAGCTGAGGGATGCGTGAGATGACCTTGGCCAATGCGGCGGCAATGTGTCGCTGGTCGACGAAGACGATGGCCTGGAACTCCGGTGTATAGTGGGATAAGACTGTCTCGACGAGTGCTTGGAGCTTTGGGGTACACCATTCGAGGCTGAATGCGCATGTGGAGGGTAGAGTCGCTTCGTCCACAGCATCTTGGTAGAAGGGCTCATATTCCGAGAGGAGGTCGTGTAGTTCATGGTAGGGCGAGATGGCTGGCGCGGAAGCAGGTGAGACTAAACTGCTTAAGCCGAGGAATCGCCGGCGCAGCGCGTCCATCTCGTCAGTTGTTGACGTGTTGACAAGCTGAAGGACACGCTGCTTGAGCTCGGAATGAAGGAAAAGTTCAGCTCCGAAAGGGCCCAAGTTTGCCAGTGCGGCATCGTATTTAGCTTGAACCTTGAGCCAGGGTATGTTGTCATCAACCGGTAGCTTCGAAAAGTCGAATCGACTGGACAATAGTGGGAGTGGGTATGTGGGGTATGCACCAGGACTGGCAGGATACTCGTAAAGCACCTGTATACAACAGAGTAGATCCGACATTAACGAATAATCGGGCTATATGCGCGCAAACCGCACCTCCTTAGGAGTCGGTAGATGGCTTAGGAGCTCTTCAGCATGCGTATTGACCGTGATCACCTTCGCGTTCATATTTCGTTCTAAATCTGCTAGATCTTCCTCTGGCCTATGCGGGCGCCAAACTGGCGACGCGGTCATACCGAATATCTTCGGCCGTTTGTCCTCGGGACACTGGAAATACTCCTTCATGATTCCATTGTATGGATGGTTCTTCCGTGTATGATGGCACTCATCAACGACAAGGAGAGATACCTAATTGATTATGGATACAGTTGAGTTTAGAAGGATGAGACCAGAGGTACGAAGAAACCTTCGGCAAGCTCCAATGCGAATGAGTCACAGCGTTGAGAAATAACTGAGCTGCTCGCACCGATATTAGTCGGACACTATCGCGTGTACGAAAGGTGGAATACACACCCGTCATGACCATAACATCCACATCGGTAAAAAGCTTGCTCCATGTGTCCCGTTCAGTCATCTCCGGGGCGGTGTCGCCATGGATCTGCGTGACACGCAGCCCCGTCTGGGTTCCGATGAACTCGCCCTGCTGCTCGACGAGCGCTTTCTTGGGGACGAGGAAGACGATGATCTTCCCTCGGGCGCAATCTTGCGTCGAGATCCAGCTCATCAGCATCGTGCTGATGTATGTCTTCCCGCTCCCCGTGCCCAGCGCTGCGATGACATTGCTTTCTCGCGCTTTGAGAAATATCTCCTCTTGATACAATCGAGATGAAAGCGTAGATGTGGGAGTAGATGGTATTTCAGTAACAACAGTCATCCTAGATGAAATCTGTAAGCACTAGATATGCGTGGAGATGTAGAGTCAATGATATCCCGAGCTCGCCAGGTCTTGCGGCAATAGCGGCGCTTTGGCCAAGCAGATAAGCTCCAGTATAGGGTGTAGGGATGGGCTTCATCGAGCCTCGAAGAAGTAGAGGCCGAGAGAGAGCTCGAACAGGCCATGTCGGCTCGGTGGCGGATGAGAAGGCCGTGTTCCGCAGCCGAAGCCCATCGATTCGCTTCTACACCGAATACTAAACCTGCACACTACCACCCATGGCGATAAATCCTAACGAAGATACAGAATTGTGAGCAGCTTTACTATGTTCGAGCCAATTTAGCTGACACGATCACCAGCAATGAGGCCTTGCGCAAGCACGGGATCTTACCCCCACGCGAGCCGACACCACCGACACCATCGCCACCTGCATCGCCCACTCTCGAAGAACGCTTAGAAAATTTCTCTATCAAGGAACTACAGGAGATCGGCGAAGATGCAAATGACGACGAAGTAGAGCGTTATGTGCAGGAGATGCGGGCGAAGCGTATTGCTGAAATGAAGCACGAGGCGCGACTGGGGAAGTTCGGGGAGGTCATTCCGATCAGCAGAGAGGACTACACGAGGGAGGTAACAGAAGCCAGCGAGGTCGATGAAGTGGGTGATGAGAAGAAGTCTGGAACGGCTGTGGTATTGTTCCTGTATAAGGACGGGTATGCCGAGTGTGTTTTTGGACACCGTGTTACCATGCTAATTCGACGTTTGCAGCATTCCCCGCAGCGATCTCACTTTCAAGCACGTAAGGACACTTGCAGCGCGATACAAACGCACGAAATTTGTCTCCATCGTTGGCGACAAGTGTATCGAGAACCTTCCGGATACAAGAGTCCCTATGTTTATCTGCTACAAGAAGGGCAAGATCATCTGCCAGATCACTTCTTGGGGTGCTGACAAGGAGCCTCAAATTGAAGGTATGCAAAGAGTCTGATAGTGTGCACTCAAACGCTGATCATTCATCCAAAGGGTTGGAAGCATTACTTATTCTGCATGGCGTTCTTGAACCCCCTGAACGCTTTCCGACAAGGAGGTCCAATGACGATGAGGACGAGGACGATCTTGACAGTGAAGACGAGTCATCACGCATACGCTCGGGCTCTGCAAAGACAAACGTCTCACAAAAGAACGTGCGGAATGCGGCAAAGACCAACGACGACGACGATTCGGACTTTGACATATAGTGGGCAGACATGCACGCTTGGTCAAAGAGTACAGGTTCTTCGAGAAGGGACTCTAGCAGTAGATGGACACTAGGAATTCATAGCATAAGTACTCCAAGATATAATTCATTGTAGCATCACCCAGGTCACCGAGAAGACAAACCAACGTAACAGAACCGCGAAAATGCACGAGGCGACTACGCCGTCGTCTCTCCCTTCGCCTCCGCTTCCTCCTTGTCGGCCTCTTCCTCTTCCGCGGTTCCCGCTTCCGGTTGCTCAGGAGCCTCGGCTGCCTCACCATTCTCCCCTGCCTCACCCTTAGGTTCGTCGTCCTTGGCCTGCTTGCTGCCCATAACGGTGGCATTAATCCTGCCCAACCTCGTGTCAACAACCGGCATGCTGTGACCAAAGCGCACTCACGTTAGCATGACGTGAACCTTCTCTTTGTCATCGCCGCCGTCTGGGTTTGGCAGCTCGATTGTAATCCGCTTGCTGCCCTTCCAGCCGTAGCTGCCCGTGGTGAACGTCGTGGGCAGCAGGGACGTCGTCCCGATGAAGCCCGGGTCTGCGTTCGCCGCAGGCGTAGTCTCCTCATCGGGAATCGACGGCGGGGTGTGCGTCAAGTTGACATGCAGAGGGAGCGCACGGGCTTTGAATGCAGTCGCTCCAAGCCCAGCCTGAAATGTTGACGTCACATTTCACATTCGAGCTCGCCTGTGCAGACGTTACGGCGCACCTTGGGCCCCTTCTTCCCCCCTTTCGGCCTCGTCGGGCTCGTTGTGCGCGCAGCCTTTGCGCCGCCACGACTCGAGGTCGCGCCAGCTTCGTCAGAAGTACGTTTGCGGCCTGCGATATTGCAATTCGCGCGTCAGTCCTGTGCGTAATGAGGCGATCGCCGCGGAGGCGGAGGGGGGGACTGACCAGCCATTTCGTAGATATGGAGAGGACAGGAAAAGTAGCGGGTACGTGGAAGAGGAGAAGGAAGTTTATTTAAACCCACGCAGGCCCAGAAGTAAGCGGTTTATAAATGGCCAGAACAATGGAAATCTGTCGTCAGATGGACTCAACCCCGCTCGGTGGCCCCCTGCTGTGGCCCCTAACGACGCGCGCCAAGCGCGTCAAAGCGTTACTAACGTGCATGACGTCACGCGTCGACTTCAACGGAGGTATTTGTTCAGTGTTCACTCGAGCTTCAGGATATACTTTAGAGCAAAATATTCTAGGGACATGGGGGACTGAAAAACGGTGCTGTGCGTGAGTACGGAGAAGCAGGGCATCAACCAAGTAACTCCTTCAGTTTCACAAAGTCGGGTGTTCCCAAACCCGTGATAGCATCCCAGCCGACCGTCGCATTGAAACCAGGAGTACCACAACCGGGGTTGTTCCCCGACAGGATGTCCGTGAAGCCTGCAAAGCGTCAGCCATGTCGCACACAATCTCACACAATTCACCTGACACAGGCCACACTCACCAGAAAGCCCGATTGAGTAGAGCATGGGGTTCATGAAACCAAGCGGCGGCTTCCCGTTGGCGATCCGGAAGTCGTTGAGAAGCGAGACGATTCCGGCAAACGTAGGAGAACTGGCGGAGGTCCCTCCAACTGAATGGACGGTGCCATTGACGACTACTTGGAATCTATACATATCGAGTAATTTGTCCCAAATTAGTACGCAAACCAGATTCGGGAAAGGTTAGATGACTGAAGGACTGACCCTTCTCCCTGCGCGCTCACATCCGGGACGGCACGCCCGGACGGACTGTGAGAGATAATTCAGAAATGATCACACGCAATGTAGATTGGGGATAAAAGCGTACTTGAATAAGCCGGCATAGGTACTCCCTAGGGCCTCGAGGAAAGGAGGGACGGCCTTCGCCTGATAAGCCGGTCTCGGAAAGTATACTGAAAACCCTCCCTGAGAGAAGTCTATCCCCTCCTCTGGCGCAATGTGGAACGTTGCTCCAACCTATTCCGAGATGAGCGCGGTCTGCAGTCACCTGGACGCGTGCGTACTCACGCCTGTCACAAATGGGCAAGTCGCTGGGAATACCTGCGTCGAAAGATGAGTTTGGTATTTGTTCATTTGAATAGACGGACGAGACCATACAGGCTGGAAAATGGTTCTGTTGGTTCCGTCATTCGTCTGACAAGTGCCAGCGCCAACGCCGCCATCGCCACTGCTGAACATGACAGAGCCACCGCGTGCTCCCAGCTGCGCAAACGTATTGCAGGCGCGGCTGCCAGACATGTTATCAGATCTCGAATTGCTCTTCAGCGCTGCGGAATACTTACATAGCAAAGTCCTTCGGAAATGTCTGCCTACATCAGGCACGCATGCAGATGTCATTTCACGTTTCAGCGTGCGCAAATCCAGCTAGAAAGGACGTACTCATCGCCACCATAACTTGTAGTGAACGTTTGGGGTACCTCTGGATGCGACAGCACAAATTGCAGCCAAGTCAAATAGGGCTCATCCCGCTGCGGGGGCGTCACCGAATCATTGATGGTCGGAGCCGTGCCCGGAGTCGAGTAGTAGACATTCGGCGTTGGGAAAGTCAGACCTTCGGTGTACTGAACGTCCAAATTCGCCTAGAATAAGAAGATGAGACAGAAGCAGGAGAAGGCAATTTCGCGGATAAAAGGCTTACCTCTGTGCCTGGCATAGTCTGGTCATTGAGGCCGCCGTCTACGAGCATGACGGTGACGTTCGCACCAACGGCGTCTGGACGGAACTGGTGGAAGAAGTTCTGCAAGTCTGCGAAATTCACAAACTAATCGATCGCCGTCAATGAGTGTCGCAAGGTCTGTTCTCGAATATACTTGCCTGCTCGAGATAGCCGGCGATACCGATCCTGTTGCCCTTCTCCGCGGCCTTAGGGACATACCCTTCCGTCCGATAAAGCGTCTGCAAACACGCTGGCGTAACCGTCGTATTGCAGCTCGCCGGGATGTCCTGGCCCGCTGGGCCCTTCACTGTCCCATTGGCACTCTGCGCCTGAGGTTTATCATCCTCTGATCTGAACGTCGCGCGCATGTCCTTCATCTCATCGAACATAGTCGTCGGATGCACAAGGTCGATGTGCGCGTCCAGGTGCCGCGGGACACTGTATGCGAGGGTGCGAGTCTTAAGGGTGTTGGATGGGATGTGCCGGTATTGGAGAAAGGATGTGGACAGCATGCGTTCGATGGTCGGGATTGGGAGAGGCGGGAGGTACAACCAATCCCGGGCAGGGGAATAGTTAATGCCCGATACTGGAACGCCATGAGACGTGAGCCAGTCATGGACGAGGGTCGTCGTGGTGTTCGATGGAGCTACAAGGCTCTCCACCTCTCTGTGTCGTCATCCTTCAGTACTCGAATATAAGACAAGAATCTCGGAAAAAGAAGGACGTACTCTTTCGACATATGCTGCCCATAATTCGGATGAAACGGATCGCTCATCTCGTACAAGGCCGTAATCAGCTCGTCGACCCTCTCCTGCTTCAGCCCAATCTGCAGCGATACGACATGGTCAGCATCCGGCGCACCATGCACCTCCCAGCCATTCGGGACCTGTGGCCAGCTGTGCTTCACCACTACGTCCTCTGACGTGCCAGTGGGCGTCGCGAGCCCAATAGAGCCCGTCAGCACCGCGACAAGCGCAGCCGTCAACAATACCTTGCCGTTCAAGTCAAAGGCCACCATCTGTGCTCACGAGGTCGTGAACGTCTGAGTCGACGTCGCCCACCACGCCCCCATCCTACGCGCTCATATGCATCTGAGCACCGTTCGGGAGCAGAGATCCCATATCGCAATTTTTGAGGCGTCTTCTCTGCCCTAGTAGCCTGCCTCGCGGTCTGCGGACATACCACATCCGCACAATCGGTCGCAAGCGAAGGCTCAGATGACTGGGCACGGCCGTGGAGAGGTCGAAGAGGTCGGAAGGGGGAAGAATGCTGCCACGGCGGGTGTCACATGCGCATGTTCGCAAGGAACGCACTAGTAGGAAGCATGCTGGAGCGCATGGGTGCAGGGGAGGGTTGGTGGTGGAAGGACGAGGACTTATCGTAAAACTGTAGATAATGAAGATGTGGCGTGAAATCGCTAGACATTTGGCAGCGTTGGGTGGGAAGCCTTGGGGAAAGAGATCAATTGTCGCTAGACTCCATGTCTGAATTTGTTTCGGCCCAGGTTGACCGGAACACGACTACAAGCAACAGAAAAGAATTCGAAGCTGTTAATGAGAAGGCAGGCAGGGAACCTCACCTAGAATACAGCCGCCTTCGGAACTGCTTAGGCTACTCCCATTCCCGATGGTCCTACGTGAGGCTGTTCTGAAAAAAAAAAATANATACGGTCTAGCGTATTCAAATACCCTTGCAGCTAGAATCACGCGAAGAACGAACAGTACGCAGGTCAATATGTAGTGTTCCCAGATGAGTGTCTATAGGAAGTGGTCATGGTGGTGGTGGTAAGCAATATTCGGATCCGTAACTTCGAGACGCGGCGGCTGGTGGAGGCACTGGTGTGGCACAAGTGGGCTCGGACTGCGTAGATGACCTTCATTTCTATTCAAAACACAAGACAATGACGACGACAATCCAAAGCAGCAGGAATACAAGCAATAACTTTAAGAAGACAACAGCGCCAATAATTAATACAGGACGCGCAGTTCACCAGCGCATTTTCAGATTAGTCTTGCCGCAGTGAACGCAGGAAGATACTTTAGAACTCCAGCCACTCCATCCTCGCGCACAAAGATAGAGCGAGCCATGCCAACGAGCTATCCGCACAATACGACAGTTAGCGGAGGGAGTGCATACAAAACAGATGCGGCTCACGTTGGTCGTTGGTACACGAAGGGTTTCAATTTGAACAGACAGCCCGACGACCGGGCACAGCGCATGAGTGCTTCTTCCTCCCGCAGCATGACCACCCCCGGCCAGCACGTTTCTTTCCGCACCTTCTCTCCTCTCTCCTCCACCCCGCCCGGCGTGCCCCTATCAAGGGCACCCCCGGGCGAGGCTCCGCGACGGAGCCCGCCAAAACGTCAGATGTCATCGTCGTCCGAGTAGAACTCATCGTCATCCTCCTCGTCGACGGACGCCAGGTTCGTGAAGTCGACCTTGTACCGCAGCAGGCCGCCGATGCCACCGAAGCCCTTGACGAACTGCGCGCCTTCTTGCGAGCGGTTTGTTACGAATTCGAGGTTCGCGCCGAACTCCTTGTACTTCTCCGCGAACCACTCGAGCAGGGGCTGCGGCTCCTCCGCTTGCTCCATCTCGAGGCCGGTCGACTTGTCGAGGAACTTTTCGCGGTCCTTTTCCTGCTCTTTGTTGACGTGGACGATGATCTCCTCCCCGGCCGCGTTGCGAAGGACGTAACGGGTAATATCCAAGTTCTCCCAGACGATAAGCGTCTCGACTGCACCGAGCTCCAAAGCCTTCAGGGTATCGTCGATACCGAAGCAGTACTTCCCGGTGTCCTGACTGATCTCGTCGAAGTAACGCTGGATGAGCCTCTTCTCCTGCACGAACTTCACGTTCGCAAGGGACTCGGCCGCCAATTCGATAGCCTATCGAGGTCGATCAGATACGCATCGGACGCACATGGTGGAGAAGTGACGTACCTGGTTGAAACCATTCTCGCCACCATAACTGACGTCAACGACCTTGATGACCTTCGCCGCCAACCGCTGGTCGAACATGTCGCTCTGACTGAGTTCCGTCTTGAAGTCCGCACTACCGGCCAGAACGAGACCCGTGACGTTGACCTTGTCGTTCGTGATGAAGTGCTGCACGGCGTGCTCGGCGACCTTGCGGACGTAGTTGTGCCGCTTTTCGTCACGCAGACGCGAGAAACGCAGAGCGGACTGTCCACCACGGCCGTGCTTCTTCGGGAGATCCACGGTGAATTTGTGAATCACTTCGCGCGTGTTTCCGGCGAGGGTACCGAAGAGCGTCCCGTTACCATCCATGACGATGAAACCGAAGCGCGAATCCGACTCAAGCAGCTCAGAGAGCGCCTCCGTGTGGAATTTGTTGTCGCAAAGGTACAGCGAACTGCGATTCGATGACGGTTAGATGAAATCCACGATGGATGAAAAGAGGACATACGTGTTGATAGGCTTGTGAGGTTCAAAATCGAAAGACACCTTCTTTTCCTTCCCTTCATCCGTCAAGATCGTGCCGACGAAAAGCACGAGACCGTTCGGGGGCACTCGGTTGTACAGCTTCAAGCGTTGCTGAGTAGAAGTAATGGCAGCAAGGACAGAGAGCCGATTGACACGCGACTTGATGTTAGACGCCGTTCCATACTCCTGCGTCAACATAGCAGACGCGCGGGAAATTTGATCCTACACACGAAAAGTCAGTCTCTCCGCACTTCAAAGCACTCGTATAACACAACACACCTTGGGCGGGATGATCAGACTGATCATGGAAGTGCCAGCTCTGAACATAACATTAGTACTCGTCCTCAAATAAAATTTCTGCATGCGCACGTACCCTCTGGCAGAATCAAGGCTCTTGATGAGCTTCTTGACCTTCCACATCTGAATATTCTGCTCCGCCTGGTCTTGACTCATTTTGGGAGCGTTTCAGGTCCTCCAAGGACGAGTAGAAACACAGTTGACAGAGATACAACCCGGAAAGGCCTGTAGGCCTGAGGTGTCGGTGATGGATCTGATTAGGAACACGCTGTGTGGGTCCCGGTAGACGCGTCTGCCCTAAAGTCGAAACTTTACCGCGCCACTTTAGGGCAGGCTTAGTGGCGTCCTCGCGGCACATTGCTCGGCTGTACCACTTCAGTTCCTCTACTTCTACATTATGGCTCCTAAACGCAAACTGGACGCGCTGACGGACGCAGACGAGCAGACAACTCCCGCCAAATCGACAAATCCACCGGAAGCAGCATCCACCAGCACGAATCATGCGAACGCTGCCGAGTCCGAACGCGTACCAGCAACACAAAGGACAGCAGCTGAGCCCTCGACGAAAGTACCTTCGCATAAAGGGAAGGAGAAAGCAACAGCGACAGCAGAAGCGCAGGAACCAAAGCACAAAATAAGAAGGCTCGCACCACCTCGTCCATTCCCCACCGTTCCAACGTCCGTGAATGCGACAGGACCACGATCGACGCACCATGAGGGGAAAAACTACATCGCTATCACGCGTAAAACGCAAATGGGTGGATACCTGCGGCGAATAAAGGACGTGGTCTTGAAAGACGGGTGAGTCTGTGTTTCTCTTTACGCGTCAGGATAGCATGGACGTGTATCAACTCTCGACGGTAGGTACCGAACAATACACCTGAACGCGCTAGGCGCGGCAATCCCTCATCTCATGAGGCTTGCAGTCTCTATCCCCGCAGTTCTCCCGTATGCCGCGCAAGAGATTCACACGGAAGTCCTCACCGGGACCGTCGAAGTCCAGGACGAGATCATCCCAGACGACGAAGACGAGGACATATCATATCAAACGCGCGGCAAGTCAACCGTGAGCGTTATCATCAAGATTGGTGACGGCCTGGATGAGAAGCTGGAAGGTGGCAAGTGGTCCTCAAGAGGTAAACGAGGCAAGGCGCGGATGAAAGCGGTTGCCACTCAGAATGCCAAGAATAGAGCTGTCCCAGAGAAAGTCGTGGTGCAGGAGCCCGAGCAGGATGACATGGACCAGGATTAAGCGTTCTCTGTATACCCCTCTTATTTCTGCGATCTATAGTATCTCACTGGCTTCTTCGTAACGGTGAGTACTCCCGAGTACTTCCTTAATTTCTTTCGTTGACACTCTGTCTAGTCTCCTTTCATATGCATCTTATAGACACAGTCGCTGTTAATTCAATGCCAGGACATTCCATTGTCTCGACTGGTTTACTGCATTATAATCCGCCTCGCGGGCTACTTTGGTGCACCTCTCCTACAGTCACCATGCCCGACGTGTTCTCTTTGGCCTTCTCCCCCTCCATGCTTCGGCCGTATCATGTTATGGGATCGAAAGATTAGCGACTTCAGAAAGCACAGTGAGCGATTACATTGGTTCAGCATCCTTATGGGTCGAGATGGCGACTGCGTTAAATATCGACGAGGGTCTTCCCGACTCTTCACTCGTGGACGTTTCTCTTAGTTTTGCAATCATTATATCAATTTGAGGTCAGTGATACTTACTTGACTATCGACCCATAAGCTCCTCAGTCTTGCACGAAAGCGTTGGCAGTCCAATGTCCTGGGGTAGTGTCTGCGCCAGGTGATCGATGGCTGGGAAACATCGATGACACCATTCTTCCATGTGACCGTGAACGCGTCCATCGGCCTCCCGACGCTCCATCCTTCTACGCAGTTTCGCCTGCTTTGAGTAACCTGAACGTTGAACGTTGAACTGTAACCACCACCATGCCGAGCCTCGTTCTTACTACCAACGTGAAGGTATGTTCTTGCATCTCGACTGGGAGTCCTCATGCAAACTAGACCGTTGTGGTTCAAGGTCGCGGATCCAAGGGCGTTCTCGCTTGAGTTCTCCAAGGTACATGAAACATTTACCAACTTCAGCTACGTCATCCAAACACTGAGTTCGAGTAACAGCTTAGCGCGCAAATCCTGCGCAAGCCGGAGCAGTACATCTCCATCTCCTTACAGTACAACGAGCACCTCACCTTCAAGGGGAACTTTGACCCTGCGTTCCTCCTCGTTGTTGTACGTTTGAATAAAACGAGTCCTGGGTTGCTGGATCTTAACATACTTGACAGACATCTCTCGGCAACATCTCTCCCGAGCAGAACGAGGAGTATAGCAAATTGTTCTTCGACTATTTTGCGAGAGAACTCGGCATCCCAGGAGATAGGGGATACATGTATATTTTATCCTGCGCATTCTAATACTCTGCACGGTTTGACACGTCCATCGCCATTAGCACATTCTACGACCCCGGAAACGCATACCTCGGGTCAGTAACTACTCTCACTCTCACCTCTCATTACTAATATAATTTGTTATGTGCAGACATCAGGGCACAACTTTCGCGACCATCTTCGGCAAGTAAATGTTCCTTGGATCCTGAAGTTGAAGTCCAAAAGAAGGAAGAAGAAGCTCGAGTGTACGATATTGTTCGCCGACATATGCAATCTGCTTGATCTGTGACACGACAAAAACATCATGTGAGACCAGTTTTTTGGAGGTTGATAAGCATGGCTAGTATGTATCGCTCCCCCAGAGACACGTACGCGTACCCTCGGCTTGCAGGGAACAGAGCAGGTAAGTACTTGATGGAGGTGTTGACTTGAATGGCCGGCAGTGTCGACGTCGAGTGTCGACAGCATGCGTGGGAATTGTTCGGCATTGACCGGTGCCGTTACGGTGACGATATTGGCCGGCCTCGGCATGGGCGAGTCTCCTATAAGACTCTCCACGAGCACTTGTCGTCCCCCTCTTCACCACACCACGCCTTCCCCCGGACCCATCTTCACGAAACTTGGGTCTGCATAGTCGCTAGACGTAAGGCAGTCCACGATGCCGTTAGCATCGTCGGGAGGCTTGTCGTCCCTACTGGGACGGCAGGCATCTCACCTCGCGCAAGCACCAAATATCCCCTCACACAGATCCATCCACATATCCTCTTTCGTTCCTCGCCCACACCCTCATGCGTCTTCCACTGCTGGCCGTCTCCTGCGAACTACTCGCGGTCTTCTGCAAGCCTTCGTAGGGCACTTGACCACCCCCGGGACCCTCAGAGTACCAGGCGCAGGCAACGGCTTCCACCATGCAGTTGCCAATGCCACGAGGGGCCCAACCATCAGGCAGGGCCTCTCCCTCCCGGCTCGCATCGCACTGTCCAAGCCTTTGGGTGCACCAATGCTTCCCCGCGCACCTGTCGTCCCCCGCTCTGTCGCTCAGGTCGGGCTCGGGACCGCACGCAACTTCAGTTCAGGGCGGCCCATCTTCCAGCACCTTGCCGAGAACGTCCCTATGACTGGCCGTGCGCTCAGCGAAGCCGACTGGGACTTGCGCAAACGGGAGGAGCAGAGGTTGAGGCTCGGGAAGGCGAAGAAGGCGGAGAAAGCCAAGGGCAAGCAGGCCGTCAAGGCCGAGAAGGTCCAGTTCCATTCCGCTGCAGCTTCCCCCGTATCCGAGCCCCTGGATGACGAGGCGGAGTTCGATCACTACTTCCCTGCGGCCCCCACTGCAGGCGTGACGACCTATCTCCTCATCCCGCTCGCGCCGACTCCCTCCTCCCGTCTCCCTTTGCACAACAACCCCTCTTCTTCGACCAAACATCCGCTGCTGCCCATATCAGCTCTCTCTGAGCTGCACTATGACCACCACAACCACGCGTTGCGCGTGTCGTCGCTCTTCGCACGGCTCGATGCCTCTCGCGTATGGGACTCCGGCGTCGCGTGCGATGTGTACGGCGGGCCGGACGGTACTGCCAACGTCTTACGCATCTGCTTCAGCGGATGGGACGCGAACAAGGTCAGGGGTGTCATCGGGGAGAGCGGCACCGGATGGTGTGCTCTGGAGGAAGTCAGGGAAGGCGAGGAAAGCGCGGAGACGGAACTCGAGGACGTTCTTTCTCAGCTCAGCGCTGAAGACTTCCCGAGCCGCGCAGAGACGGAGCGATTTGAAGACAACGGGGTGGGCTTTGGCGCAGGTAACATTGATCCAGCGCAGTCCTTCGTCCTCCCCACGCTCGACTTCTCCGCATCCTTCCCCGTCTCGCCCCCCTCCTCGGTTTCTCTCTCTGATTTCCCCTCCGGCGCGAGCACGCCCATATCCGACATCGATATGTATTCGCACACGGAGGCGTGGTCGGAGGGTACCAGCGAT
Source organism: Dentipellis fragilis (assembly GCA_004679275.1). Classification (NCBI taxonomy): domain Eukaryota; kingdom Fungi; phylum Basidiomycota; class Agaricomycetes; order Russulales; family Hericiaceae; genus Dentipellis; species Dentipellis fragilis. The sequence goes on from SEOQ01000088.1 coordinate 30,064, forward strand.
GGGTCGGGCAGTTGGGTCGAGCCGCCGTCCGTGTCAGCGGCTCGCATGCCACTGTCGCCGTCGGCTTCGGCTTGGATGGGCTTCAGCTCTTCGTTCACCGAGAGGATGGAGGGGCCGAGGGAGGTGATGTTCTGAAATCCATCTTTTTTACTATGATTCATTTTATTGCTTCTGCCCCGTTCACACTCGTTGATTCCTGTTCCTTTCTCGTCGAAATAACAAGATAAACATTGGAATACGTTCTGTACTTTACATACAATGTGGATGAATACAAATACACATGATTTCCTGTAACATCTTGCCCTGCTCAAGCCAGGCTCCCTAAGCACCCTGACCGGTTCCAAACACCGCACACCACACATCCATGCTCCTCACCTTCTTGAGACCGCCAACCCCCTCTGCACTGGCTATCACAGCATCCCTCAACGCAACGACCACACTCTTCTGCCTCTCATCGCGGACCAGCTTCTCCATGCTCTCACCAAACCTCTTTGACACAACCTCAGCAACCTCCCACTGCCCATCCAACACATCCTCCTTCGGCTCTACCACGCTCTCCTCCTGCAACACCAGCCCAGCCTTCCCCGCCATTCTCCGCAGCTCGGCGGGCGACACCAATATGCGGATATTGGACCTCGGTGTGGGATTGTGCGCTTCCAGTGCCGCCTGTGCAAACGCTGCGAGCACATGCGTCTGCCCCGCCCGAAGCCAGACGATAAACTCCACTCTGCGACGCAGACTCTCCGCGCACGCGTGCGGAGGGCGGCAAGGGTCGCGCGGATGGTGTCGGCGGTGGGGAAGTACCATGTGCAAAGCACCAGCACGGCGACGTCCCACGTCGTTTCGCTCGTGTCTACGTCTGCGTCTGTGTTCGAGAGGAGAGTGATGGGTTCGGCCTGCACCCATGTTATGCGCGGCCCGAGGGGACCTGCTGAGAGGTGTGCTTGGGCTTGGCCGAGCGTGGTCGGGCTGCCTGGCATTCCATCGCATGCGTCAGGCGCCGCTCAAGCGCAGTGCGACGAGGAGAGGGGAAAGGAATTATGTACCATAATCCAGCGCCCCGGGGTCGACTGCCGTTACGTGCCCGCCCTCGCCCACGAGCGTCGCGAGCGCGGCCGTGCAGTCGCCCTGCCCGCATCCAATCTCGAGGACGCGTGAGCCGGGCTCGATGTGAAAGGCATTGAGGATCGCGAGACGGTGTGCAGTGGATTGGAGTTGGATGGGGAAGTGCGAGGGGGAATGTAGGCAGAGGGAGGCGATGGACTCTGCCGAGGCTGGGAGTGAGTGCGACATGTGTGTACGATGGAGTGAGTTGATGCGGGATCCGGAGTCTGCATACATATATACCTGGATGACTCTATCCACTGCTGCTACAGTGTTCGGTGATGGGTTTCTGATGAAGTCGAGTCATAGTCCAGAAGGGTATGCATTCAATGTGCATATCCGCGTGCTATGACCGCGTCGTCCCTGGCAAGACCATGCCTTTCTGAAGGCAACAAAATGCGCCATCTATCCTCCGATGCGATATCTAGATGGTGAGAAGCGACTCACCAGGTGACTCGTTATGAACTCTCGCACGAAAAGAGCACCAGCGTGCCCGACAAGCTCTGCGTGGTCCAGGAATAATACTTCTGATCGGTTCAAAGGTCAGTACGAGTTCTCAATAATGCGGTCAAGTCTTACCAATTATCAAGAAGCCTAACTCTCACACCAATAGAGTTACGAGCATAACTTCATCGACCGTCATCATGGTAAATCGGAAGAAAGTTGACGGCAAGCTCGACGCGTCTGTGGCGAATGGGCGTCTATTTCCCTCGTTACCCCCACGGTCAACGTCGACATCGTCCTGCGGAAACACTCTCGCCAATTTGCGTGACCATCTCCCAGAACCATATCAGAAAAGGTATGGCGCGATAATCATCCCTTTCAATACAGTAATGCACTGACTGTCGCCAGAGCATGTTCCGCCGTCGAACACGATTGCTCAGCGACCCTCACAAACGACGACTGCAGGAAGAGTGGGATGAAGCAGAGGAAGAAGGTTCACTGGGACACGTCTTGGAATACGGCGAACGACATGAACATCTCTGGTTTCATGACGGCACGATCGTGCTCCGCGCCAAGGACACCCGGTATCGCGTGCATGCCCATATCTTGGAGGAATGCTCCCCCGTGTTCAAGAAGATGCTCGAGATGGACACCAAGGATGAGGGTTCGTGTGTCGTCGACGTCCCGCTTTTGAGAGTCGATGACGAGCCCATATACGTTGAGTATATGCTCGACTATTTTTATGACACAAGGTTTGCTGCAATGAATTTGGTTTGTATGACTCTTTCGTTTCCTGGCTAACTCGTTTATATGTTCTCAGTGCATTCGTGGTTGCCGGGCGGGAGCACCTGCTTCCCTACTTTTGCCTAAAAGCATGGCTTCACATGGGGAAGAAATACACCATCAAAACGCTCTGGATGGCCGCCGTCGGCCACGTCATGCAAGTCTACCCGCCCAAACTGTCCGCATTCGATACCCGCAACGAGCTCTGGTGCATCAAAGAGGCAGACGACGCTCCATCGCTAGACCTAGACGTATACCTCGTCGCAAATCTAGCAATTTCACACAACCTTCACACCATCCTCCCCGTCGCCCTGTACTGCCTCTGTAAAGAGCCATCTATCGAGCTTGTCGATGTGCGGAGGCGCGCTAAGAAGATGCTGGGCGTGGACGCTTTCCGAGAGAACGAGACGCAGATCCTGAAGATGTGTTATGTGGGCCGCCCACGACTCTTGGCCGCAATTCGCACTGATATTGCGGCCGCCCTGCATGGGCCAGTCTGCGATGCGTGCACGCAGAAGGAGCGGTGTAGGGCGGCACTCGATTCGCTCTATAAGGCGGCGGCGGAGGGCTTTTGGCATTGGGAGACCTACATGCCGTATGATGGAGATGCTTGGAACGACATATGCGCGGCAGTTTGTTTGGACTGTCGTGATTTTTACGACGCTTATTTTACGGAGAGGATGGAGACGCGCTGGAGAAACCTTGCAAGGATGTTCACACCGTGAAATCTAGTTTTTTTTTTCCATCGATATTTTGCGACGGGCCTTTTCTCTTTCTCATCAATTTATCTCCTCTGATACGAATGTAAGTTTCCTCATGATCTTGAACCATGCGCTGGCGCATAGCTCAGCAGAGTTTCGATGAGGCACTTTTGACGCATCCTACCATGACGCGTTAAAGTAACGCGTCGCGACGCGCCTGTGGCAAACGGCGTCTATTGTACTACCGGCGTGCCAGTGACACGTGTATCGACTCTCAAAGTAAGCCTCCCTGACTAGTATCCAACTATTGATGTTCCTGCTCCCAAAGTCAACCATTTCATAGCCAGATTCATCTAGAGTTACGAAAGGTGTGTCAGGGAACCCGTTAGTACTTGTACTTCGAATTCCACTGTGTTTGACATCGTCATGAGGTTATGTCCAACTCTCTGTCTCCGCCCATCACCAACGACTTCGAGGACGACGACAGAAAACTAGAACGCATGTATGGCCAACGACACGAGCGATTCTGGTTCTCCGATGGCACAATAGTCTTCATGGCAGGACGAACACGATACCGCGTGCACGCTTATATACTGGCAGACTCATCCCCAGTACTCAAAGAGAGCATACTCGAGGAAGCCATCTGCGATGATGCTACTCCCATCTCTGGCTTTCCGCTGTTAAGAATAGATGACAAGCCCATATACGTTGAGTATATGCTTGAATATTGCTATAACCCGAGGTACGACAGCTTTCGAAAGTCGTAACTATTGAATCTGTCCCCTGGCTGATAAGTACACATCCTTAATGTTTTTTCTAGCATAGTCAAGGATATACAGGCTGGCGTTTGCTTTCCCTATCTTCACTACAAAGCCTGGCTGCACTTGGGGAAGGTGTACAAGATAGAGGCACTCCAGTCGGCCGTTGTCCAACACATGCAACGCGTCTATCCGCCCACATTATCCGCGGTCAACAGCCGTACAGACCTAATGTGCATTCAAGAGGCTGAAGGGCGTTCATCCGCGGCGCTTGACGCGTACCTCGTCGCCGATCTCGCGCTCTCGTACAAGTTGAAGCCCATTCTCACCATCGCACTCTATTGCCTCGCCTCTGAACCACCACAAAACCTGTTTGACGCACGGGATATGGCGGTGACTATACTGCCCGACAAGGACGCATTGAAAAATGCCGAGGAGATCATAGGACGGTGTTATGCAGGCCGATCGCAGCTCGTCTCGGAGAACCACTACGACATCGTGGCCACATTGCGCGGGCCTGTCAGCGACGACTGCATGCAGCGACTGCACTGCGAGGCAGCATTGAAGTCTCTCTATGAGCGGAAGATGCGCGGGGAGTGGTGCTCCGATGACAGAGTCTCGTTCGAGGCATATGGTGTCTTGTGGGACGAAATCGGCGGTGCAGTTTGTTCACATTGTCGGGTGCTCTTTAATGATCGCTGGCATAAAAAGATGGAGAAGCACTGGGAAGAGCTCGAGCAGGCCTTCGAACCATGGGTGTCATTATAGAGTCCAGCTTGCATGGTAGACTTCAGTCACCTGCATGTATGATTGCTTGGTTTTTTCCCCCCGAAAAAAAAATTTTTTTTTGGGGGGGGGGGGGGGGGGGTTTTTTTTTTTTTTTTTTTAAAAAAAAAAAACTCTATGGGCAGTCGGTGATCGTACGAAGAGATGATGGTAAGCTGGTATATCATACATCGTTGCTTGTCATTGACGAGCTTTCTAGGTCGAACAAGCTGCCAAAGCCACAGACCTACCTCCCGACACGATCGATTTCGCCCATCGCATGTTCGATGCTGCACGTGAAGGCAACGTAGAGCTGCTCCTGCAGGCGGTAGATGCAGGACTGCCTGCAAACCTTACCAACGATGGTGGTGCGTAACTTTTATGACTTATATCTACTGTTTCTCCAACACCATCTAGGCAACACGCTGCTGATGCTCGCCGCATACGCGGGACACGCCGACCTCGTGCGAGGCCTCATCGAACGCGGCGCAGATCCGAACAGGCTGAACGACCGAGGCCAGTCTCCCATTGCGGGCGCAGTGTTCAAGGGTACGGACGACGTTGTGCGCGTCCTGATGGAGGGAGGTGCGGATCCCCGCGGCGGCACGCCGAACGCCATCCAAACCGCGCGGATGTTTGGGAAGACAGGACTTCTCACTGTGTTGGGTGCTCAGGAGGGTGAGGGCGCAGAGGCGCCTGTGCTGCCGACAGCTCCGCCTGCGTGAAGCACGTTTGGCGTATGAAGAGGAGCTGCGTCCGGGAGACTTTGAGTGGATGGATTGTATCGATAAGTGTATCTGTGTATCATCTATAAGTGGAGTTGACTATCGAGACGTTTAGGTGGTGGAATCTGAGCAGTTCACATTCATCTGAGCTTCGGTCGCCTACTTCCAAAATTGTGAGGCGATAATACCGGAGATTTCTAATCTAGTGCCGGCAGGAACAGTTCGCATAGCAAGATGTTCGCCTTCAAGTTTCCCGGCAGACGAAGTGTTATCCAAAATTTATTAATTTACTGTCTATTTTACAGTTCAGTCGCTATCTGACGGACTCTTATGGATGAGGAGCAATCAATGTTTGGCCTCCTCTCAGTATATGGTTGAGTACATCCGACGATCTCAGTGACTTACCTTCACTAATATTATCCACATTTCACTCTCACGCGAACTCACCCCACGGCCCTGCTCCTGTTGCGAGCTAGACTTTCGGACCTCCTCGTCGATTCTACGAAACGTTAGTAAGGTGCTCTCCTCTGAAATTCGCCTTCAAATAAAGCATGATCGGCAACAGAATTCGTATAATCACGGAAATTACTCCTCGCCCATGCGGTGACTAGCGCTGTGCTCTGTCTCGCCGTAACGGCCTATACGAATCCGGTGAAGCTGCTCCCCACGAGTGAATAGGTGGTGCAGGAGATCCGCCTCGCTTTACGGTATCACAACGCGTGTCGATTTTCCGCAGTCCGATAGATAGGCAATTGGAAGGTTCGAAGTTTCTTTGAAGCTTCGAGTACCCGAAAAGTGAAGGTCGCTCCTATAAAGGTATATTCGGGACTTCTCGAAAGCGGCGATCTCCTGTCGCTTTTCCTCATGTCTTTTGATCGCACACGAGGTAACATTATCTCTTAAGGTGCTCCTCGCACGCCTGCAACTGCCCAACCTCTTTGCACTCCCCCGTCAGTATCTCTCACTTACAACTCACACACCGGTGCGCCCCGTTCTGATCTTCTCTGGATGATACACACTTACAGTATTATATTACTCCGTGCAGGTTCTTCAATCATGGACCCTTCCCGTCGGGCGAGGCTCGATAAAACGTTTCACGCCGTCTTGCGTGGACAGCCGCTCAATCGATCGAATACGGCTCTTTTCATCGAAGCTATATGTGTCCAGAATGAACCAGCCGCATGTATCCACCAGATCGTTTCAAGCAGTGCTGGACTCTTGTCTCTTCGAGCTGCAATGCAACAGGACCTGACCGTTCCATTCTTCAACGGCAAAGCTGCGCAGTTGATCTCCTATCTCAGAGGCACAGAGTTGAACATCATCGGCGGAGGACAGATCCTCCAACACGTTCTTCTGCACATCGTTGATCCGCCGATTTTCTGGTCGGCTTTCACGAAGGCCTTCAAGTCTCGACAGCTGCAGGACGCAGCCCAGGCTTCTTTCGCATGGCTCCTTCTGCAGTTGCTTTCCCTACCTGGCGAGGGTGCGGAGCCGTACCGTGGACTTTCAGAGGATTCGGTTGTCATCGATGTGTTGACCACGTCATCCGACTCCGAGACGCGTTCAATGGGTCACAAAATCAAGCTTATAGCCAGTACGCACGGGCCCGGGGCCATCGTTGACGGCGACTACCATCCGGGAGGCAGGCATGACAACGATTTCGTCGATTTTCATAAGATCGCCATTCTCCCCACGATCGACGAAATTACTTCGAAGGAGCCACCGTATCTTAGGACTAGTCACGAACTGATGACCCAAACGAGCCAAGAGACGCGGGTACCCTCTTCCCTCGACAACCTTTTTCGACTTCTGCGAGAAGACATGAACTACGAGACAAAAGAAGAGTTGGGTATTGCGCTCGGGCAGAAGAAGAATCGTCCGCATAGGGGACTTGTGATCGAGGGCTTCAAGCTTGTAGGCTTGCATTATGGCACGGACGATAAAAGGGTCAAATGGGGCGTCCAGCTCGAATGCCTTCACGATATGTGGCAGTTCAAGAAGATCAAGTCGGGCCAGCGTCTGAAGCATGTCACTTCGAATTATAGGATGGTGCCGCATCAGTCGGTAGCCTGTCTTCTCGTCAATGGCTCTGTCGTCGCTTTCCCCACTATCCATCGCGACGCCGATCTCCTGGCCAAGAAACCGCCTGTCGTTGTGGTGCAATTTGACGGCGAGGCGAGCACCAAGAAGGCATTGACCGCCCTTCAAGGCGGTCAGCCTCCTCTGATCAAGCTTGTCTTCATCAGTACTCCGATGTTCGCGTACGAACCAATCCTGAAGACTCTTCAAAGTATAAAGACCTTCCCGCTCACAGAAGAGCTTCTTTTCTGGACCAGCTCGAGCGTGGTATCCAGTCCATCGTTCTGCCCTCTTCATGTCATAGAATCTCTGCGAGGTGACCCTGCCCGAAACCTTCAGCAGCAGCTAGGAACTTCCCGCCCAATCGTGCTCGATCCATCCCAGTTTGCGTCACTTATTTCTGGCCTCTCTCAGAGGGTCTCTTTGATACAAGGTCCTCCGGGTACGTCTATGCTGCAAATTTACCTTCCAAACTTCTCATCGGAGCGCTCATGGCGAAAGTCCTTCACGATTCGACTGATAAAAAGATACTCATCGTCTGTTATACCAATCACGCGTTGGATCAGTTCTTAGAAGACCTACTGGACATCGGGATACCAAAGGGGGATATCGTACGCTTAGGCTCTAAGTCGACATCGCGAACTGAAGAGTTGACTCTCCAAGGACAACTTCGCGCTGGGCCCAAATTCGGCAAATCCCAGTGGAACACTATCAATTTTCTCAACAACTCTACAAACGTGCATTTGAGACGGCTGCAGGATGCATTCACGGTTTATCAGACGTCTTTTCGGAACAAGTTTCTAGCGGAACATCTTGAATTCGAGGAACCTGATTACTACGATGCCTTCCAAGTGCCGAAGACTGACGGCGCTGGTATGGCTGTAGTTGGTCCCGATAACAAACCAGTGCGGCCCGATTATCTTTTGAACCGATGGATGAATGGACAAGACGCCGGCATTTTTGGGCAGCAGCAGAATGTCCTAGATGCGTCCGAAATCTGGGGTATGCCTCGTCCCATGCGCAGCGCTCAGATCGCTCGGTGGAGAGATGAAATTCTGCAGGGGCACGTCGAAGCAACTTTCCAAGCTGGCGCCAAGTACAATGATAATCATGCCAATGTGGAACGGATGTTCGATGAGAATGTCGGCGTTCTCTTGAGGAGCAAACGCATCATAGCGTGTACGACCACCGCTGCAGCCAAGTACTCCGAAAACATCCATTCTGCTTCGCCTGGTATACTTCTCGTGGAGGAGGCCGGAGAGATTTTGGAGAGCCACATTGTCACCGCTCTTGGACCGAAGACAGAGCAGCTTATTCTCATTGGCGATCACAAGTGAGTTCTCCTGGTATGAAGTGAAGGTGACGTCGTATGTGACTGACGCACATGTCTGCAGACAGCTGCGTCCGAAAGTGAACAACTATGCCCTGACTGTCGAAAAAGGGGAGGGTTACGATCTCAATCGATCGCTCTTCGAGAGACTCGTCCTCGCAGGTTACCCGCACGAAACCCTGAACAAACAGCATCGAATGCGACCAGAAATCGCCGCCCTTGTTCGAAATCTAACATATCCGGAGCTTGTTGATGCTGACGGGACGAAGGGGCGGCCGGATGTCCGTGGCGTTCAAGATAATATCGTCTTTATCTCTCACCACCACCCTGAAGATGACACTCCGGATATCGCAGATCGGAGAGACATCGGCTCTCAGTCTTCAAAGCAAAACTCGTACGAGGCTGCAATGGTCCTTAAGATGATTCGCTACTTAGCACAACAGGGCTATGGCACCGACAAGCTGGTCGTCCTGACACCATATCTTGCACAGCTGCATAAATTACAAGAGGAGCTGAAGACAGCCGGTGACGATCCGGTATTGAGTGATCTGGATTCGCATGACCTTGTCCGCGCCGGCCTCATTCCAGCTGCAACCGCTCAAGCAGCCAAGAAGTCTATCCGCCTATCCACAATCGGTATAGTCAACCCTTCGGTCGTCGAAATTTTAGCTGACGTCTCGACAGATAACTATCAAGGAGAAGAGAGTGACATCGTGATTGCGTCTCTCACCAGGAGCAACCCTACCAACGACATCGGGTTCATGAGTGCTCCGGAGCGTCTGAATGTTCTTCTGTCTCGTGCACGGCTGGGCCTCTTCATGGTAGGGAACCTAGACACCTTCCTCTACGCACGCCGAGCAGATGGACGGGAGCTCTGGACAAGATTCATCGATGTGTTAAAGCAAGGCAAGCATATCTACGACGGGTTACCTGTGCGATGCGAGCGACACCCGGATCGCATGGCAACCTTGTCTCAGCCATTTCACTTCGACGAGCAATCTCCGGATGGCGGCTGCAGAGAGCCTTGGTGAGTCCATCATCATTACTACTTTATCCTCCTTCGATACTCACTTCACTACGTGTAGTGGAGTCATGCTGAACTGCGGCGTCCACTCCTGTCCTTCAAAATGCCACCAGCTGTCTGATCATTCGAAGATGCCTTGCGAGACCGTCATGGAGAACAAATGCTCGACTGGACACGTGCAGAACTGGCGATGCAAAGAGGGTGTCCCATTGTCGTGCGGCAAGTGCGACAGGCAGGCTAAGCTTGCCGAGATCAAGCGTAACAGGGTCCTCGAACTCCAGCGCAAACGTGACGCCGAGCAGGTGGAGCATCTGAAGGAGATCGCCAAGCTCGAGGAAGAGATCGCAGCAGAACAACAGGTGCAGAAAGATTTCCAGCTCAGCGAGGAGCGCAAGGCTACTTTGGAGCAGAAACGGAGAGACCTGGAGGCTGCGAAGAAGAGGACAAATGCCAAGACTAAGACTGCTCCGTCCTCACGATCTACTACTCCCGAACAGACCGAGTCAGAGGACTCCGGTATAGTAGAAGACCACGTTCTCCCCGTTGATGCACCGGATGCTTCTGCGGATGAAGAAGCTGATGCGGAGGCCAGCAGGAACTTTGACGCCGATCAGGCCGAGTTGCAAACAGCTTCAGTTTCCGATTCCCAGAAGGAATGGCAACGCCAGAAGGATATGGAGGCTGCTGACAATGAGCACATTGACGCAATAATGGGCATGATAGGCTTGGAGGAGGTCAAAGCTCAGGTGCTGCGTATCAAGGCGAAGATCGACACCAGTAAGAGACAGGGCACGTCGACAAAAAAAGAACGGTTCAACATTGTCTTGCTCGGCAATCCCGGAACAGGTACGTCTAAGTCCTTCTTAAATTGTAGTCCGCGCATCCTGAAGAATGAGATCCTTTCTTGCCAGGCAAGACAACCGTCGCTCGTCATTATGCGAAGTTCTTGGCGTCGATTGATGTACTTCCCGGAGACGAGTTCGTAGAGACGACAGGCTCGGGCCTCGCAAACGACGGCGTTCCCGGAGCCAAAAAGATGATCGAAAATGTCCTGAAAGCTGGAGGTGGTGCAATTTTCATCGACGAGGCATATCAGCTCAAGAGCGAACACAACTTTCAAGGGGGTCAGGTCCTCGACTACCTTTTGGCCGAGATGGAGAACAACATCGGCCAGCTTATCTTCATTCTCGCTGGATACAACAAACAGATGGAGAAATTCTTCGAGCATAACCCCGGCCTTACTAGCCGGGTTCCTCACAAGCTGCAATTCTCCGACTACACCGACAAGGAGCTACTTCTTATGCTTGAGCTGCAGGTGAAGAAGCAATGGAGCGGCAGGATGAAGGTGGAGGAAGGGACCAGAGGCTTGTATGCCCGGATCGCCGTTCGCCGTCTTGGACGTGGCCGAGGAAAAGAAGGCTTTGGGAATGCAAGATCCCTGGAGAATACTTTCCAGAAGATCACAGATCGTCAATCGGATCGCCTCGCGAAGCAACGCGCAAGGGGGTTGCACTCGGACGACCTATCGCTACGGAGAGAAGATCTCATTGGACCTGATCCGTCGGCGGCGTTGGTCAAGAGCAAGGCTTGGAAGAAGTTGCAAGACCTCATAGGTCTCGTTACCGTCAAGCAATCAGTGCAGACCTTGTTCGACCGGATTGAAGTCAACTATCGTCGAGAGCTCGAGGAAAAGGAACCTGTTGTCGAGCCTCTCAATCGAGTCTTTCTTGGCTCTCCTGGTACCGGGAAGACGACTGTCGCAAATCTTTATGGCCAAATCCTCGCTGACCTCGGCATCCTTAGTAACGGGGAAGGTAAGCTGCGACCGATTGATTCATGATCGTTTCTCTTCTGATTCGTGTATCCGCTATGCATAGTTGTCATGAAGAACCCAGCAGACTTCGTCGGAAATGTGCTTGGCGCGTCTGAGAGTAATACGAAGGCCATCTTAGCCACGACGGCAGGCAAAGTTCTTGTCATAGATGAAGTGCGTGCATCTTCACCTGCGTAGCTAGTCGATCGGGCTAATTCCCATCAGGCATATATGCTCTATGGAGCATCCACGGGAGGCGGAAAACAGAACGACCCATACAAGACTGCCGTCATTGACACAATCGTCGCGGAAGTGCAGAACGTCGCTGGGGAAGACCGTTGCGTCCTCCTCTTGGGATATGAGCCGCAGATGGTCGAGATGTTCCAGGCATATTATTTTCTTCATGCTTTGTCAAAATTACGCCAAGAGCTGACGCCCCAATGCATAGAATGTGAACCCAGGCCTATCACGGCGCTTTGCGATCGAGAATGCCTTCCGTTTCGAAGACTTCACGGACGCTGAGCTGTTGGCGATTCTGAACCTGAAGCTCAAGCAACAAGACCTTCAGGCCACTGACGGTGCTAAGACTGTCGCGATCGAAGTTCTTAGCAGGGCACGCAACAGGCCGAATTTCGGTAACGGCGGCGAGGTCGAGAATTTGCTCGGGCAAACCAAAGGCCGTTACCAGACCCGCCACGCTTCGCTTCCTGCAAAAGATCGACCCTTCGACATAATTTTTGAGCCTCAAGACTTCGATCCTGAATTCGACCGCGTCGCACATGGCCCGGATAATCTCAAGAAGTTGTTTGAGGATGTCATCGGTTGTGAGGAGATCATCGAGCGCTTGGAAGAATTTCAAAATACCGCGCGGGTTATGAAAGTTCAGGGAAGAGATGCGCGCGAGGTCATCCCGACCAATTTCGTTTTCAAGGGGCCTCCTGGTAAGCCTCATGCTTTCGCTCGACCCGAGGATGCTCACCGTCATTCCTTTAGGTACTGGCAAGACGACGACCGCGCGGAAGATGGGTCAAGTTTACTACGACATGGGCTTTATCTCTTCTGCCAAAGTCACCGAATGCTCGGCTTCGGAGCTCGTCGGACAATACGTCGGACAGACCGGTCCCAAGACGAAGCAAATGTTTGAGCGCGCTCTCGGCCAGGTGCTTTTTATTGACGAAGCTTATCGACTCGGCGAAGGCCAGTTTGCCAAGGAGGCGATGGACGAAATTGTCAGTATCCTGACGCTCCCTGCCTACAAGGGCAAGATCGTCGTCATCCTTGCGGGATACGACCAGGACATGAACAACTTGCTGTCCGTCAACCCGGGTCTATCGAGCCGCTTCCCCGACGAGATCGTCTTCAAGAACATGGGGTCCAGTCGGTGTCTCGAGCTCCTGTGCAAACGGCTCCAGGCTCAGGGCGTGGATACAATGGAGCTGCAGAACCCATTGTCTCAGGGGTACCAGGATATGCTTGCCATTCTCGACAGCCTCTCCGAGCTTCCGTCCTGGGGGAATGCGCGCGATGTTGACACACTGTCGAGGCAGATCATGCGCCTGGTCTACAAACGAGCGAAGCTAGATGAAAGAAATGTCAAGCTTCAACTGTACATGGAAGATGTGGTCTCGTGCGCGGAGTCGATGCTCAGGGAGCGAGCAGACAGAACCTTCTACCGGGTGCAGCAACAGTCCATGCCACATCGAGTACTCCCCCCACCAACATCGACCCCACCCACCATCAATACGAGCAAGCGTGAGGCTACCAAGACCGAGATACCTAGATTGCAGGAGCCGCACGCGCCACCGCCGGAGCACGAAGACATGGACAGCTTGGACGATGTGGAGCGGGACGCAGGCGTGTCTAACGCGATCTGGAAACAGCTTCGTGCTGCCAAGAAAGCTGCGGATGAGGCCCAATTCAGAGCTGACGAAGAGCTGCGGGCACTAGAGAAAGCGGCAAAAGAGGCAGAAATCGAGGAAGGCCGGCAGAGCGCGCTTTTGAAAGAATTGACGCATGCACATGCGCGAGATGCTTCGGAAAAGGCGGACTTGATGCACCGGCTGGAGCAGCAGCGACTGGCAGAGATACGGGCGAGAGCGGAGAAGGAGAGAAAGGCGGCTGAGCTGACCGCGCGGCGTGAGAGGGAGCAGCAGGAAAGACGAAAGGAGGCTGCTGTGCAGGCCAAGCTACGCACCATGGGTGTTTGCGTTGCCGGTTTCCGATGGATCAAGATGGGGGAAGGATATCGCTGTGCGGGTGGGGCCCATTTCGTCTCGAACATACAATTGGGGATGTGATGTATCTTGCTGGCTTTTGCATTGGACGATCATTTCTGTTCGTACTAGACTACACCTTGTAGAATAGAATTGTGAGATACTTGGGATGAGACAGATATATATATGCGACGGGCCCTTGCGTTTGGCTGAGACCGAGTCCGGGCCCGACACGGACTCGGAGCTGGTGGCAAGTCAGTGCAGGCTCTGGACTTGGAGGACTGATGAGAATTGCCTAATTAGGGCATCTAAGTACGCTGCCCCTCAGAGCCAGTGCTAGTTCGTTCTCGTCTACTACACTCCAACCCTTTGTCTCTGCCTTCCAGATATCCCTCCCTCCTACAATGGAGAATCTCATCTCTTCTCAGGTCGACGGAGAAAATGAAGTCAATACCTGGCTTGACTCTCAGGTGTTAGCAGCGGGTCCCCGCCCCATTATCGAACGACTCAAGGAAGCCTCCACAGATAATATCATCAAGCGCACCGAACATCTCGTGTTTAAAATTGAAGAGTTGGTCTTCTACGAAGAAGACCTCGCACCCCCTGAGCTACCACCTGGTGTACTGGTCAATGCCTTGTTCGACCAGTCGACGACAATATACGAGCGCCGCAGACCTCTCAGGACGGACGTCGACGAGCTTTTCAGGCTCAAAGAGATTTCTTTAGCTCGATTTCTCCTCCTTATCTGCGTTCTATGTACATAATAGCTTTGCGAGTCGGTTCGAAGCTGACTTTGATTTTTGACACACATCGCAGAACCCGGACCAGGCGAAAAGTTGAATAAGGTGGTCACCGAGTAAGTTCAATGCCGTATGTACTGTCAATGATAGCCAGTGCTCAGTCATTCGAACAGGGAGGAGCGCGCTCGGTATCTGACGGCTGGGTGGCAGCAAAAGTATCGCGGTACTGCCCTGAAGGCTTTTTTACGAGCCATGCAGTGGTACGAAGAAGATTACAGAGAAAAATCGCATTATGGTCGTATGATCGCCATAATCCAGTCTAGTGGCTCGGGTAAATCACGTCTGGTCCATGAACTCTCCTTGAATGTATGTTTTTTATTATTCTCAACCAATCGAATCCATATTAACGATGCCCACCACTCCCTTTATCAGTATCCGGTTATGAATGTTAACTTCCGGAAGGGGACGGATGATACTAGCGGTTGGCCCCCTGGAGACCGAATGGCGCTAGAATTTTTCAAAAAACAATCTGACTTGTCTAAGGCAGCCACGATTGCAACGAAAATGATCAAAGTCAGCACCTCCTCCATTTTCCTCTATCTTTGTTGAACAAGCTTCCACTACGACAGGGAGAAGAGATTGCTGCCGCTTTCCTCGGAGCGCTCATGGGAGTGATTGCCGATGAATGGGATATCTCGCTACTGATGGGCGACGAATCTTTGTCTCGCTGTGGTCTTCCAAACAGCCCGGAAGCAGAGCGCCGAGAAACATTCTTTCGCAAAGTTTCTGACCGCGCCACTGACTTGCTCCTTAAAAATGAAGACATCCTTCTTGACGACCGTTCGTGGATCGGGAACCCCGGTAGAGTGCGGCCTGAAAAGACGTTCGCAACTGAGAAAGAGCGCAGAGCATACGAGGACAAGCTGAAGGAAGGGAGCCGGGAATGGCATCAGAGGCTTTTTAAACTGTTCTGTCAACAAGATTTCGATCGTGTCACTCAGAAGCTTCATGAGGCGGGACAGACCAAGTTTTTCCTCGTATTGGACGAATGCACGGCCCTCGAAATGGCCAAAGGGAACGACTCAGAAGGCCCTCGTTGCGGTATCTCGCTTATCGCCGTCCAACGTATCCTCAAGGCCGCCGAGCACATGAAGAACCCGGTGTGCTTCTGGTTCCTTCTTCTAGATACAAATCCTTCCGTGGTTTTGTTTGACCCACCTCGTCCCATCACCTCGTCCTTTCGCCTCACCGCTCCTCTTCAACCCCTGCCGCCTTTCGTTTATCTGGGATTCAACCAACACATCGATCGAATGCGGAAGGAGAAGGCCTTCGACTCACTGTACCTCAACAATTTGAAGTATTCCGGCCGGCCAGTACGTCTTCCTTTGCAATGATCTAGTCGCGAAGTCATGTAATAACACTCTTCATGTCTGCTAGTATTGGTCGACACTGATGCCACACGACGTCGTGGACACAGCAATAGTCAAGCTTTTCTGTATTCACGAACCCAAAGACTTCAACCCTTTCAACCAGCATCATGTTTTGGCTGCCTTCGCAGCTCGAGCGTGCCTCCAATTCGAGGAGAACGAAGCCACGAAGCTTCTCGCTGCCAACGCCGTCAGCCGTCATATGCGTATTCTCCTCTCGGTTATCAACGCGGAGTTAAGCACCACAGCGCCCTCGGAACCTGTGCTTGCCATCGCAGCTGCTGTGGCGTTGAACATATCTGAAACGACCTACAATAAGTCCCTTCACACGTTGTTCCGGAACTGGAAGCGACAGAATCCCGTCCTTGCACCGGGAGATATGGGAGAGCTCTGCAGCCGTCTCCTTCTCCTTCTTGCCCGCGACAGAGCGACCATCCGATTCCGCGGCGAGTTCGTCCAGAATGACACGTCTGTGCCCGATTCTATGCACCGGATACATGCTATCGAACTGCACGAGTTCTTGACGGTCCTCCTCGGCGAACCAGAAAAGGCTTTCGGTTTATTCGAAAAGGGACCGGCTAAGCAGCTTATCGAATTCTGCAAGAAGAAGTGGATAAACTTCACTCATTTTACGAGATTCGAGAAGGAGATCGACGAGCTCACCCTGGACGAACTTGAGCATGCGTGGTTTTTCGGCGCCGCCATCCAATGCTGCCCCACCCAGGCCGTCATCGACGGAGGCTTCGTCTACTATGACGGATCGCTTGACGAACCGTTCGACCGTTGTCGTCTCCGCTTTTTACCATACCAGACGACAGTTAGAGGGCCAACAGCAAGTGCATCAACGAAGACCGGGCTGGGTTTGACTGCGCCGCCCATACTTCACCCTGGGCAGCATGGCACCGAATCTCAGCGCGTTAAGCCGCAAACGATCGTCTTGCTCATGGATTTTAAGTCAACTTCGACGTTCCAAGACAATGGACAGATGTCTCGACTAGAGTTACGCCAAGCTGAGGCGACTACGTGCTGGAGGGGGTATGCTGATCCGAACCAGGGCGAAGAGGAGCCGGCAAACTTCTTTATCAACGTCCGTGGATACTCACCTGTGCAATATCCTGTCATGTTACCCTTCGACTCGTCACTTCAACCGGTGCTCATAGATATTCTGGAGGATCAAATGGACACAGAACTGCAGGCTATGGAGGACGAAATGAAGGAAGCCATGTATGTCATTGAACAAAGGGCAAATGTGCAGCGGAGCAATCAGGAAGAAAAGGAGATGCGGCAACAGGAGTAGACGGCAATGAAAGATGGCCAGAAAAAGGATGAGCATGAGATGCGGGAGGAAGGCGAGACGAACTACGGATTGGGTCCATGATCCATTTGATCGGTGCTTGTGGCTCAACGAAATGATCTGGTGATGTCGATTCTCTTCTCAGCGACTTGCTACTATAGGCCCACAGCCCTTACAAAAGTCAGAACTCGTTGCCTGCTCCTCTTCCTGTGTCTTGATGTTCCGAGTCCTGGACATATGAAACGCTTGGTGACGCGGAGAGGATCTTACTTTGTCGACGCTTTGCCGCCCACTGGGTTTTCTCTGTGAATACAGCGCTGTCATTGTCATTGTTCATTTCCCGACCACTCAGTCCGAAATCTCGATCACATCCTCATCCGGCGGCGTCCTGCTTGAGCCCGCCACGACTACAGGCCGACTACTGACTTCGCGCGCTCGCTTCGAAGAAGGCGGACGCGGCGCATGCGCATGAGACTCCGCGCTCCTCCCTCCCGACACACGGCCTCGACCCGGCCTCAAACTAGTCTCCCACTCACCGTCGTCGTCCGACTCTGAGACGACGAACCCACTCATCTCTGCTCTGAGCCTGTCCTCATCCGTCACCTCTTCGTCATCCTCCTCGTCCGTGCCGACGGGTCCGGGCGTCCGCGGGCGTCGAGGCTGGGGCGCTTCCGCTTCCCGAGGGCGGCATTCGTCGATTTAGGCTTCTCTGCGGCGGCCTTCTTGGAACTGCCTGCGGTATTGGCACCACCGGCGCTCTTACGCGGCTTCGAGGCCTTCTTGACGAACGCGCAGTCGAATGCGGCGCCCTTGCCCCGCTCGATCTCCTCCCGGGAAAACGTGGTGAAGCGCCCGCTCGTGCCGGACGGCTTCACGTAGACGTTTACGTTGTATGCGGTCTGGCTGAACGACAGGGAGAGGTAGCCCTGAACCAGGAGACGGACGCAGAGTATCTCGGTTTGCTGATCCCACCTGCGTTAGCCTCTGCTGGCGTTATGACGGGAAAAGCGGGACGACCTACCTCCTTCGAGAGATCGACCTTCCCTCCAGTGACCGCGCTCACGTCCACGGACACCTTCTCTTTCCCTTTTCCCCTTCCCCTGCCCCGTCCTCCAGCAGGTGGCTCCTTGCCCGAAGCGCCACCCAGGCCCCGCGCAAGGTCGCACAACTGCGCCATCGTGAGCTCTCTCCTTGCCTCTTCAGCGACACGTAGGATCTGCCATGCGGCGATGCGCGCACGGGCGCCGAGATGTTCGACCGTCTCCGGCGCCCGCGTGCAGTTGTCGCAGTGCCCGCAGCGGGTGAGCGCGTCCTCGTCGGCGGTCACCCAGGAACTGAGCGACAGTTTCGAGGATTTGTTGAAATAGCTGTTATGACTCTAGGTGAGGACTATCTAGGGAATCGCGCAAGGGGAGTGTAACGCACTTTGCGAACTGGACCTTGCGGCACTCTTCTACGTCGCTGGCAAAGGCGAGCATCGCGAGTGCTACAGAGCCCAATATATGTATGGGTGCTGGTGACACGCACGGTGAGTAGAAGCTGGCGTACCTTTCTCCTGCCCGCCACGTTCGCCATGAGTGAGCGATGCGATGCGAGTCGCGTCCTGCGGGCGATAATACAGCACGCAGTCAGCGTCCTTGCCATCGCGACCGGCGCGTCCCGATTCTTGGTAGAAGCCATCCAGGGACTTCTGTTCGCATGCCGTCATGATCAGCACGCATATATCGATGCACTAGAGGGGTCACCTACCGAAAGCTAGGAACGGGTAATATATGATTAGTCCTTTATGCCAAGATCGCCCTTGACAAGAACCCCGAGACTCTAAGCCACTCACAGTATGGTGAATGACGAAACGCACGTCGCCTTTGTCTATCCCCAAGCCGAACGCTGCAGTATGTCAACGACGGGGATCGTCAACGAAGGGGAGACACCTACCTATAGTAGCACAGACGACTTTCACTTTGCCTTCGCGCCATTGTCTATGGAGTAACTCCTTCCGAGCGTCCGGAACATCGGCGTGATACACGCCTGTCCTGATCTCGCCATTGCTCAACGTAGTCAGGGACTCTGCCACAGACTCGGTATCCTACACAAAGTATCAGTGGGGACGTACAACGTCAAGGTCATAAAACATCGCACTTTCTTGGAAAGGCAATAGACGATACCAGTATCGTTCTTGTGCTGATCAAGGATATAGTCGCGCATTGCTGCGATGCTGTCGTTCCCTCCGGCCGGCTTCGGCAGCACATAGTAGTGCAGATTCTTGCGATACAGAGATGTTGAAAAGAGGACGGTGCCCTCGCGGTCTGCCGCAGACGCAAGTGTCAGCTTCGGCATGCGGAGCGTTTTGAGGAGGTCTATGAGGACGACCGCCGGGCACGTAGCGGAGAGCGCGAGGATCGGCACTTTCGGGAACATCTGGCGCAGAGCACCTAGTTTTTGGTAATCTGGTCTGGCGGCAAACTGGAACTGAGGATGTTTGGGGACAAAGACGTTGACGTTGATATATGCGTACCGGAAATCATGTCCTTGTGACGAGACGCAGTGGGCTTCATCGATGACGAAGCGAGCTTTACATATATTGAACACCAGCAGGAGGATTGATAGAGGTGAAGCTGCCGCACGCACCAAGTTTTCCTGCTCGATAGAGCTTGTCTAGGGCAGCCTTGAATTTCTTGCTGCTGGCGATCTTCTCGGGCTGCAGTATATGCGTGAGCCACACGCCAATATCAGAGCCTCGCCACGCACGGTCACGTAGCAGAGCTTGATCTCGGGACCACGGTATGTTCCCGAGCCCATAGCTTGTAATTGCTTGTAGATCCTGTCGCTTTCCTCGCGCGAGGTCACGCCCGTCAACATCACTGCATCGACTATGGCCAAGAGATGAGCGATAGTAAAACAAGGTAAATGTTCACCGACCTCCGGCTTCGTGTAGGTGCATAATTTGGTCAGAAATGAGGGCGAGGAGAGGTGATATGACCAGGCTGCAGCCAGGGACCATGAGCGCAGGGAGCTGGTAACCCAAGGACTTGCCGGCGCCTGCATATATTGAGTCCGAGCGATGCGCAAAATCATGATATCTTATATTTACCCGTTGGCATGATGGCGACAATGTCTCGGCCGTCCATGCTAGCATTGCAGATCCTATATGAAACATGAGATCATCGTTATTCTAGGTTCAAGGCGCATACAACGAGTAGCATGGCCCGCGTCCGGACGTTACAGAAGCTGTAAATCTGCCCCACAACATAACTGCAGGCTGGGACACTGGACATCTCCTGCTGCAAAAAAGACAAATAGGTGCTTACCCTTCCTGGCACAAACGGAAAGACTCAAATCCAAATACTTCTCGCAGCCTCCCATGCAGTGGGCCACTCCAATCGAACTCCGAATTGTAGTCGATACTGCCGGCTTTGCTCTTGCCCTTGGGGTCACTCCGCATAGGGACGACCGGCTCTGAGGTCTCCTTTGCGTCGAGTTCTTTGTAGAGTGCTTCAAGACACGACTCGATGCGCGCCTTTTTAGCCTCAAAATCTTCAATCTCTGCGATAATGTCCTGCGTCGTTCGTTCTTCTGCTCTTGATGAGCCTGCACGGCCGTTCTGTCCGCGGTGACCCATGCTCGTACTCGCCTTGAGGGTTTGGGACTGGTAATCATTCATCGACATCTGTAGCGCACGATTCAAGTCCTCCTCCTCTACCTACAAATCTGTCGTTATTTGTGTGCTTTGATTACGGACGTAAGGGGGCTCACTCTTCTGAACTCATCTTCTGCCTCCACATCATCGATCATTCGGTCCATGCTGATAATTTGGCCGCGGCTACGATTAATCTATGCGTTAGAATCAGATAACGCGTGTATTTGAACGCGTTGCGAGGTCATACGAGGTCAAGTAGGCTGAAGGGAGGGGATGGTGGCTGGAGACAAGAGCCAAACGCACTCGACGCGTCGAATTCGCGTTTGGCTCCACGTGACCTGGGCGCTAAATGTCTTTTACTACGATTGGGAGGAATGTAGGTGATATACCATTTTTAACCTTAATCCGTGAAGCAGGCATTGAAGATGTAGTAAATAAGAAGAGAAAGCCAATCTATAGTGACACGAATATTTAAACGTAACGCGAAAGAAGGTGCTTACACGAGAAAGCAGCGACGCGGCGCAGTGAATTCGGGAATTGACGGATACAAGGCGCGCTCCTCCGTCTTTCCTCCCTCCTCCACGTCTCCTTCTTGTTTCTTCGTTATGGCTGTATCTTTTCTTTCTATGTAAAGAAAGGTCCCAGCATTTATCATCATCTCTCACCAGCGGGCTGACTACAGTGTGGTTTATTGGCACTGTGAGTTCTTCCGCGTCCTCCTTCAAAACGCTCTGACGGTTTCCTAAAGCTTAGCCCGACAGAACAGTTACAAGAGCTCGGTCACAAAATGGCGTTCAGAACGGCCTCCGTCCTGCTCTTCCTCGCGTTCCTGCACGTCGCAGGCATCTACCTCTTCACCCGCGGATTCCTCCTCACGCGCCTCGCTCTATCTTCCGTCACGTCCTGCGGCGATGCCTCCATTCCTTGCAGCCTTCCGCCCACCCACCAGCGCGCCGTTCTCCTCATCGTAGATGCTTTGCGTTTTGACTTTCTGTCGCCGAATCCTCCTGAGCCGCCGTCGCCGTACCACCACCATGTGTTGACACTACCGCAGGAGCTTACAGCGAAATACCCCAAGAACTCGTTCCTGTTCAATGCGCACGCGGACCCGCCGACCACGACGCTGCAGCGCATTAAGGGCATCGTGACGGGATCTTTGCCGACGTTTGTAGACATGGGCACGAATTTTGGTGCGTCCTCCATTGCCGAGGACTCCATCGTGAAGCAGCTGCAGCTAGTAAACAAAAGTGTGCGTCCTCTTTCCTTGTCAACCTACGCCTCGTCTGATAAGGTTCGACTAGATCGCATTCATGGGCGACGACACTTGGCTGTCCGTCTTCCCGACATCCTTCCATCCGAACATGTCGCATCCCTTTGACTCCTTCAACGTCGAGGACCTGCATACCGTCGACAACGGCGTCATCGCGAACCTCTTCCCGCTCCTCACCGACTCTGTGCACGCAAAGGAGTGGGACTTCATCATCGGCCACTTCCTCGGCGTCGACCACGTCGCCACCGCGTCGGCCCTGACCACCCGAGCATGAAAGCGAAGCAGGAGCAGATGAACGACGTCCTGACGCGCGTCGTCGACGCACTCGACAGAGACACACTGCTGGTCGTCATCGGCGACCATGGCATGGACAGGAAGGGCGACCACGGCGGCGACGGCGATCTCGAGGTGTCGGTCTGCGATGTGGGTGTACTCAAAAGGCCCCGAGCTATCGTTAGGGGAGTCTGCCATCCCTGCCGATCTCAAGCAGTACACCACGTTCCCAGATGCCCCCGTCCCACATCGCTCAGTGCAGCAGATTGACCTTGTCCCGTCCCTTTCGCTTCTCCTCGGCCTGCCGATTCCGTTCAATAACCTTGGCACGGTCATTCCTGAGTTCTTCTGGCGCGACAAGGCAGGCTCTGCCTACCGCGAGGCGATCAGCCTCAATTCGCGCCAGATCCATAACTACCTGGACACCTATCGCGGAAGTTCCGCCGGCGGCGAGCTCGATGCGGTTTGGAACGACCTCCAAAATGCCTGGTCGAAAATTACTGCCACGATGGCGAAGGACAACCTGCACCAGCATGTCGCATACACGCGGCTCGCGCTGGAAACGTGCCGCTCATTGTGGGCGCAGTTCAATGTCGGCCTAATGGGCTTCGGCTTGACGATCCTGGTTCTGAGCGTCGGTGTCGCACTGATCATGTATCAGTATACTGCCATGGCAGGTGCATCGTGGGACGCATGGGTTGAGGGTCTGACTCGGGCGTATCTTCTCTCGGCGGCAGGCGGTGCCACAATAGGTGCGACGGCGTGGATGCCTTCTCAAGCGTTCGCCACGTTCAAGGGTATCTCGTTGCTGCAGTTCATTCTCTTCGGCGCCTGTCTGGGATCCAGTGTCAGCGTGCTTTCCGCCGCGCGGCCCAAATTCACGCCCTCGTGGACGCTCCTCATCACCGTCCTGCACGCAATCGCGTTCTTCTCGAACTCGTACACTTTCTGGGAAGAACGCATCATCACATTCTTCCTCCTTAGCACCCTCGTCCCGCCCTTCCTCGCGTCCTTCTCCGCGCCCACCACCCACCTACGCTGGCGCATTCTCTTCTTCTGCGGCGTCTTCGCCGCCTGCGTCCGGCTTATGGCCATCAGCACCGTGTGCCGCGAGGAGCAGCACCCATGGTGCAGCATCGCATACTTCGCGGGCGGCACCGTCGCCGAGCCGCCAAAACTCGTGCTCGCGCTCGCGCTGCCCGCGTGCGCGTTCGTGCCGTGGTACATCAACCGCCAGCTGGCAACGTCCAAGTCGAACAACAGCCTCGCGGCGCTCTTCCTCCCGTACATCCTCGCGCCGACGCTCCTCGCCGGCACCGCATACTGGATCCTCGAGTGGCTCGACAGCATGGAATTCGTCGCCGACACGGTCGACTTCCGCCTCGCGCGCACGGTGCTCGGGCGCTCAGGCATAGCCGGCATGCTCATTGCCGGCGGGCTCCTCTGGACCCTCGTCCCCGTCTGCCTGCAGATCGTCAAAGAGAAAATCCCGCCCGCGCCAGGGTGAGTCCGAGTCCAAGACGCAGGTGCTCGTGCTCGGCTTCGCGAACGCCTTCGGCTCGCCGTACCTCATCTTCTGGACGATCTCCCTCGGCATCGTCTGGATCGCGACGCAGCTCACGGGCCAGCTCACCCTCGGCCTCGCCACCGTCGCGCTGCTCGCGCACCTCGAGCTCACCGACGGCGTGCGCGACGCGCGCGCGCTCCAGCTCGCCTTCGACACGAACCCCTCCGCCGCGCTCGCGCTCCTCCACTCGCAGGGGTCCCTCACCGCCGCGCCGACGCTCGCCCCGGGCGACACGCGCGTGCGCTTCGCCGAGATCGCGCCGCTCGCGCTCCTCGCGCTGCACGCGTTCTACACGACCGGCCACCAGGCGACGATCCCGTCCATCCAGTGGAAGGCCGTGTTCGTGCTCTCCCCGCGCGTGTCGTACCCGCTCGCGCCCGCGCTCTTCGCCGCGAACACCTTCGGCCCCGTCTTCCTCCTCGCGCTCGCCGTGCCGCTGCTTGCGCTCTGGAACGTGCCCCCGCTCACGCCCGACACGCCTGGCAGTGCGCCGAGCGCGCTCAGTGGTGCACCCGCGCTGATGCTCGGTACCGTCCGCGCGGCGCTCGGCGCGATGCTATACTTTGGCGTGCTCCTTGTTGGCAGCGCGCTCAGTGCCGCGTGGCTCCGCCGCCACCTGATGGTGTGGAAGGTCTTTGCGCCGCGCTATATGGCGGCGGCGGCGCAGATGCTCGTGGT